>JADLZN010004915.1:0-10109 GCA_018155175.1 Sinocyclocheilus anophthalmus
AATTTAATACTGTCACATGGAATTGATGTTAATGTCGTTGAAATTCTGCAGCAGAGCAATGATATCTCAGATCATTATCTAGTCTCGTTTATACTCCATATTGCTAAAGCTGCAAATTCAACTCCTTGTAACAAATATGGTAGAACCATCACTTCTAACACAAAAGACTGCTTTGTAAATAATCTTCCTGATTAATCTCAATTCCTCAGCATATCCAATACCTCAGAACAACTTGATGATGTAACAGAAACTATTAATCTCTTTTCTTGCACTTTAGATATGGTTGCTCCTTTATGCTTAAGGAAGATTAAGGATAACAGTTTGACACCGTGGTATAATGAGCACACTCGTACCCTAAAGAGAGCAGCCCTGAAAATGGAGCACAGCTAGAGGAAAACAAAACTAGAGGTATTTCACATTGCATGCGGAAGTACTTTCTCATTGCAGAATCCTTAAAAACGCTTGATCTGATAACTTTTTCGTCTCTTTTAGAATAAACAAACCAACCCCAGTATTTATTCAGTGGCTAAATGCAAAAAATAATAATACATAACATCCAGTGCTCCAGTTCCCACAGCACAGTCGCAATGCTTTAATGAACGTGTTAATTCTAGAGATCGATACTTTTAGAGAGAACATTCAACATCCGCCATCATATCAGATCACCATTACTCTTCCGATAGGACAGGAAGAATTGCAAATAAAAAACTTTTAACTCATCTAACCCAACACCATGGTAAAAGTTGCTCTCAATAAATTAGATGTCTTGAACAGTTTTCAGTTCTTGCGAGTACTTCAACTCACCTGTGAACCTCGGAATTAATAAATCCAGCACACAGACGAAGTAGTTTAAGTGGTAATTTTGTTCCCCCCCATTTTTTTTTTTGGGTTCTTTTAATTTGTAATGATTTTTGCTCACCTTTAACAAAACCCACTAATTCACGTAATCTCACAAATTAGAATCCTTCATAATACCAATAAAAAACATTTTTTTTTTGTTGTGAATTGTTGGCCTTCTGAAAGTAATGTTCTTGATCTGTACATGTATCAATACTTGGTAGGGCTCCTTTCTTTAATTACTGCCATCAATTCCAGCGTGCATGGAGTGATCAGTTTGTGGCCACTGCTGAGTGGTATAGACAGCCATTTCTGTGACAGTGGGCCTTCGCTCATCTATTTTTTTGGTCTCTTGTTTCTCTTCTCATTTTCCTCTTGACAGTACTCCATAGATTCTCTATGGGGTTCCGGTCTGGTGAGTTTGCTGGCCAGTCAAGCACACCAACACCATGGTCTTTTAACTAACTTTTGGTGCTTTTGGCCGTGTGGGCATGTGCCAAATCCTGCTGTAAAATTAAATCAGCATCTCCATAAAGCTTCTCAGCAGAAGGAAGCATGAAGTGCTCCAAAAATTTATTGGTAAATGGGTGCAGTGACGTTGGTTTTCAAAAAACACAATTGGACCAACACCAGCAGATGACATTGTATATTAAATCATCACAGACTGTGGAAACTTCACTGGACTTCAAGCAACTTGGGCTACGAGCTTCTCCACCTTTCCTCCAGACTCTAGACCTCCTTGGTTTCCAAATTAAATACAAAACTTGCTCTCATCTGAAAGAGGACTTTGGACCACTGGGCAACATTCCAGTTCTTCTTTTCCTTAGCCCAGGTAAGATGCCTCTGCCGTTGTCTGTGGTTCAGGAGTGGCTTAACAAGAGGAATACGACAACTGTACCCAAATTCCTTGACACGTCTGTGTGTGGTGGCTCTGGATGCCTTGACCCAGGCCTCAGTCCATTCCTTGTGAAGTTCAAAATCTTGAATGGATTTTGCTTGACAATTCTCATAATGCTGCGTGCATTCAGGCCTGAATTCCTCGTTTGGTTGCATCGTTTTGCGTTCCGCACTTTTTCCTTCCACTCACTTCTGTTAACCTCGTGGATACCGCACTCGGTGAACAGCCAGCTTCTTTGCAATGAATGTTTGTGGCTTACCCTCATTGTGAAGGGTGTCAATTATTGTCTTTTGGACAACTGTCAGATCTGCAGTCTTCCCCGTGATTGTGTAGCCTGGTGAACCAAACTGAGAGACAATTTTGTAGGCTCAGGAAACCTTTGCAGGTGTTGTGAGTTGATTAGCTGATTGGCATGTCCCATATGCTAATTTGTGAGATAGTGAATTGGTGGGTTTTTGTTAAATGTGAGCCAAAATCATTTCACAATTAAAAGAACCAAAGACTTAAACACTTCAGTCTGTGTGCATTGAATTGAATACACGAGTTTCACAATTTGAATTACTGAAATAAATGAACTTTAACACGACATTCTAATTTATTGAGATGCACCAGATGTTAGACCCTGTTTCATCTAAGCTACTAAAAGAGGTGCTTCCAGAAGTTATAGATCCTCTTCTGAATATTATTAATTCGTCATTGTCATTTGGATATGTCCCAAAAACCTTCAAACTGGCTATTATTAAGCCTCTCATTAAATACACACTTTACCGCCAAGTCAAATAAATGATTTCCTTCTGAGAGAAAAATATATCTGTAGAATTTCCAGTCGATTTAGACTGTATCCTTGTACTGAGGCTGCTCGATCAGAGTTACAGCCTACTCGTATCATTCCGATTGTGGTTGATCTCTCTATTAGTGCTTCTGTTCTAGTCCCATTTGCCACAGCGAGCCACACATTCTTTGAGTAAGACTATAGCACATATGTTTAGCATTAGAGGCGGCATTGTGCATAGGGTTTTAATCATCCTTTCTGACTGCCATTCGTGTCGCCGTGACGAATAGGTATTATACCAGCACGTTACATTATGGAGTACCTCCACTCTACGAGACCATTATTTTCACGCTTTACTGTCCCTTAGAGATATCAGCAGGAAACAGGTGTGAGCTTTCCTATTATGCGAGACCTCCCTCTATAGTCCTTGCGGCCCAACAAACTACCATTTTGCAAAACTAACAGAATGCATAGTTGAAATAAAAAGCTGGATGACTAGTAATTTCCTACTGCTAAACTCTGAAAAAAAACAGAGGTTTTAATTACTGGACCAAAAACCTCTGCATGTAATAACCTAGAACACTGTCTAACACTTGTTGGCTGCTCTGTCAATTCTTCGTCATCAGTTAGGAACCTAGGTTTGCTATTTGATAGCAATCTTTCCTTTGGAAGTCACGTTTCTAGCATTTGTAAAACTGATTTTTTCCATCTCAAAAATATATCTAAATTACGACCTATGCTCTCAATGGCAAATGCAGAAATGTTAATTCATGCGTTCTTGACCTCAAGGTTAGATTATTGTAATTGTTTATTGGGTGGTTGCTCTGCGCACTTATAAACTCCAGCTGGTCCAAAATGCATCAGCAGCTAGATTCTTACTACAGAAACCAAGATATACCATATACTGCCAAGATGGACAAAGCAAAGACCGGGGGGTCCCTTCGATTTTGTGTCCCGAAAATTAGTATTTCTATGTTTGGGACATTCCACAGAAAAACATACCATGTGCTTATTATACTTGAGTCAATTTAGGTGTTTTTCTGAAAATATGGGTTGGTCTCAACCGTAACTTTCGAAAAGCCCGGAGAAAACCAGCAGCACTGATAACACAGTTCCCCACCACTGGGTGCTGTGGGGTGGAATCCTGCAAAGTAGAGTGACACAGGCTGCGTTGGGTAAACCCTGCGCGTCAAAATCGAAGTTGACGGTGCAACTGGGAGGTATATGGGGTGCTGCTTTTTCCTGTCCATTAGTCGGCCACAGGGTAAGGCGGTGTAACAAACCGAACTAGAGGCTTGCGATCAACCGAAAAACTCCATAAACAAAGGCACGGGTAAAGACGAGATCCCGGGCGCAGATGGAAGCAGGATCCCCGGGAACGAGGGGTGCCCTCTGTTTGTAATGCAGATTATTCACCAAACTGTCCCTTTTAGTTGGACACATGTGGACTCGAATGCCACAGCATGTAGCATGATCAATCATAAAATCAGTAGCCTACTAACAGTTCGCAATTAAATACATATCCTACCTTTTCTTGTAACCCGATAAAATCAATCCACGGTGATGAACGTCATCGGAGATGTTTAATCCACAAGCATTCTGATCATTCCTGCTTGCTGGCATTCACATCAATCCACAAGTTGTTCTTTTAGGTTAGGCTATTTCATTCAAGTCAATATAAAAGCAATTAGGCTATGTTTTTTATACTTTTACGTTAGTGAACATTGCAAATAAATTGGTTGCAAAACGTAAGCCAATCACGTTTCACTTTTAGTCCCTGCTTGTTACGGTGAAAAAAAACAAACACCAACAACAACAAAAACCAATACAGTCACATTACTATATGCAATAGCCTATATGAGATAGCCCATGATCACTAGATTTTATACAGGTGTTACTATAATGATTTTGTAAATGGTGATCAGCAACCAAATATTGATTATGTGGAAGTTACTGCTTTAATTGCCTTGCTGTGACTTCTCACTTTTTGCAGACGATGCAAAGGCAGAGTTTTTTTTAATGTAGATCATTTTCCTTACTAAAACATCTAATTGCAAAATTTCCAGTGTCCAACCTATAATTAATTTGGCTGGACAAGTAAAAAAACGTCATTTTTCTCAGTTTCACACTTTAGCGTATTAAGGTCTTTTGCCTTTGTAGGGCAGATTAGCCCGGTACTGTCAACACTGCACTGGCTCCCTATAAAAAAACGTATACATTTTTAAATCTAGCTAATTACATATAGATCCCTGAATGGTTTAGCACCTCAGTATTTGAGCAAGCTCTTAGTGCATTATAGTCCTTCACATTCACAACAATCTCAAAACTCTGGCCATTTGATAATACCTAGAATATCAAAATAAACTGCGGGCAGCAGATCCTTTTCTTTTTTAGTGCCAAACTCTGGAACAATCTACCTAACACTGTTCGGGAGGCAGACACACTCTGTCAAATCTAGATTAAAAAGCCATCTATTTAACCTGGTTTACACATAACAGACTAACACATTTCCATAATTCAAATCTGTTAAAGGATTGCTAGGCTGCATTAATAAGGTCAAGCAGACCCGGGAACACTTCCCATAACACCCAATGCACTTGTTACATCGTTGGAAGAATGGCATCTACACTAATATTTTATAATATTTATAGATAGTTCATTCGTGTCCGAATCACCATAGCCCCCCCAGATCCGCCTGTAATCCCAGATCAATGTCACTGCAGTCCCCCCCCAGCCATCTTAGTCTGTATCCCTCCGATGGATGGAGTAGTACCTAGGCCCAATGTCGACAGCCCTGAATGTAAGCAAGACCATTCAAGAAGGAGACCCATAGACAGATCCCCTCCAAAGACCTTGTCACCTAAACGGCCATCGGGACAAGACCATGGGAACCAGATGAGTCCTCTGCACAATCCGAATTTGTTGCAACCTAGAATTAAACTGCTGGTTTCATCTGGCCAGAGGAGAACAGCACACTATTCCAACACACTATTTCCCTGTTTAATACTATAAAGCTGCTTTGAAACAATCTGCATTGTATAAAGCACTATATAAATAATGGTGACTTGACTAGGACTTTCCTCTGGTATTGTATCCTCCTCTCTTCCCTCACCTTCCCATTTCTCATCTCTGGATGTGAATACAGCAACAGACACTTTATGCTCCACTTTAAATTCTTGTCTGGGCAATATCTGTCCTTTCTCTTCCAGGCCAGAGTGTACTACCCCTTCTAACCAATGGTTATCCAATGCTTTTGTGAACACTGGACCAAATGCAGGGCAGCAGAGACAGAATGGTACAAATCAAACGATCCATCTCACCTTGAGTATGTATCAGACTTTGCATTATTTCTTTCACAGAATAACCAACTGGACAACTAGGTTTCAGATGCAGCCATTCAACTGAGACCGTGTTAAGACTGTTTCACACTGAGCGTGATGTGAAATATGTGGTGCGAAGTGCAACGCGAAAACGACGTGCTTTGGGCACACCAGCACTAAACGGTTTGGGAAATCGACCTCGGGCTAATTCACGCCTGCACGCTAGGTGGCACCGACCAACAATGCATTTTTCCTTAGATATTTATCTTGTATATGGATTTAGCTATCGTCCGCCTGCTCAAAGTACACGGGCTTAATTAAGATAAATAAAGTTTGTTATCTATAATGCAAACTATAGATACCAACAAACTATCTATAATGCTTACAAGAAAACATCTTAAAATATAATAGAATACAATTAGGCATCACAATCAAGACCACAGAAAATGTATGTAATTATTAATGTTATTTGCTTGAAAACCCACTTACAAACCATCACTGATTTCCTGTAGTAACTTCCGATTGTGACTATAGGTTGATGTTTGAATTCTATATAGGCACATGACTCTTTGTATTTTATATAATGTGCACACTACTTATGGATCATAACATGACCTTTATTGTTATAAAAATCCCATGCACTGCATCCAAAACGCATACAGAAAATATATTGTCAGTGAGGATCATATTCTTTATGCTTTCATATTTCATGTGTAGAAAAAATGAATTTCCACGCATTTTTTTTAATACGGACAGATCTAGAGAGTAAATTGCCCTGAGTTCTATAAAACTCCTCGCACATGGAGAAAACGACAGTGTGACTCTCCGATCACATCATGTGGATTCATTAAGATAAATGTCATTAAGAATATGTGAGAATAAATCTGTTCTCAGATACCAAAGATAACAAGAACTCGGCATCCACTCTCTTCTCTCTACCGGCATACTCTTCTTTGTGTATAAATGATTTATACTGGGTTTGGGTGGTCAAAACAGAGTCACCACTCATGAATAGATTCCAAATCATCTAAAAGTTCGCAGTCTGGGTCTTGATGTATCGGGTGCGTGCATTGTTGATGATGTGGCTCGTGAGTCATCATCCTCTGGGTCCCCCTCCTGCATTCAACTGGGCGTAACAGATAACTGCACTTCACGGGTTTGAATCTTATCTCACAGTCTTTCAGGTTACTGTGTGAGGGGGGTATGTATCCATAGCCATCGAACTGGGGCCTCCAATTTATAAAATGTTTGCCAGGAAACTTCCTAAATTTTATCTAGCCGTGCGATCATCTCTCAAATATTTGTACGTGTGATTCATAAAATCAACATATGCACAGAAAACGCACGTACGCCTCTCTTTCAGATGTGAAATCTATGAAACGCAAATGTTTTTGAACTTGCACGCAACTGAATGTTTTCAGCTCTCTACCTTGTAGACAACTCCTAATTAATGGCATTAACATATAACATTTACACGCAGGGATACATGCATCACAAAGGGTACCTGGGGTGTATGTTTAGAATAGTGAGACTGCAGGAACCTGCAGTACTCCCAACAAGAAAAAGTGTGTACATCTGCTCAGACCCTCACAAAGCCATAAGCGCTAAGCACTTTTCCACGTCAAAGACCGTTTTTACAAATATGAGCATTGGCGTGGATTTAAAACCCACTTTAAACCATCACCGCACACCATAAGATCAAATCTGAGCATACGCAAACTTTATATATGAGACCCCTTGTCACTGGGGTTCCTCATGGATCAGTTCTTAGACCTCTCTTCTTCTTTATATACACTACATCATTGGGACCCATCATACAAGCACATGATTTCTACTAACACTACTATGAAGGAACATCACCTGCAGTTCAACCTGGCAAAGACTGAGTTTCTCGTATTCCCTGCCACTCTGACTCTAGCATGTTTCACCATCCAGCAGGGTTAATCACATTGCACAACTGCAATTGCACAACTCAAAGATCTAAGACTTTTCTAACAGAGCATGCTGCACAACTTCTTGTCCAGGCCCTTGTCATTTCTAGACGGGACTACTGTAATGCTCTTCTGGCTGGACTTCCATCATGCACAATCAAACCTCCTCAAATGATTCAGAATGCAACAGCATGACTGGTCTTCAACGAGCCCATAAGGGCCCACGTCACACCTCTCTTTATCTCCCTGCACTTGCTACCTGTTGTGGCTCGCATCAAGTTCAAAGACATTGATGCTTTCGTACAGAGCTCAGCACCCTACCACATTCCAGCTCACTCTTATATGGGTCTACATCCGCCCAGAAGCCTGAGATCTGTAATGAGCGCAATTCTGGTACCATCACAGAGAGGAACAAAATCACTTTCCAGAACATTTTCTCTCACCTTTCTGGGCTGGTGGAATGATCTTCCTACCCCCATTTGGAATGCTGAATCCATTACAATTTTCAAGTGTGTAACGAAATAGCTCATGGGAAATATGAATAATTAATCATAACTAGTTATAATTAATTATAAATATTTAGATCCGCTGTATTTATTTGACCTCTCAGGGTCAACTGTCTGTTAATTCTAAGTACGTTAATTTCCTGGTTAAGGGAAAGAACTTCCTTACTGTACAATTCTACAAAGGCTTGTAGCGTAAATCTGCATGATTATTGACTCCGGTTTTGAGTAAACAATGAACACGTCAAGTGTTATACAAGTAAGGTTTTATTAACCACACAGACATTTAAACTAGTCTAACATACTACATAAACACATACACTGGTCTAACATCCTACATAAACACATAAACTGGTCTAACTCACACACACACACACCCCCCAGTAACAGTTTGTATAGGAAAGGTTTAAAGCTTAACTCAGTACAGAGAAGATAAATAAGGAATGAACTTATAGAACCATTTGCATATTCAGCACATCGCCCGAGGGGCCCACATCAGATTCTTATTTCAAAACCACTTTGTAAAAACGGTGCAAATTATACCTAGATGTATCACTTAATCAAGGCTAAGTTTGATACTTGGCATGGGGTCTCCAGCTGTCTGAAAATACCTACGATTTGATGTAATCGGTAGTTCCAGTTTGACTTTGCTGGAATTGGGGTCGATGAAAGACCAGTTTGTGACGTCAGAGGAATCTTATAGTACGTGTGTACCTTGGTATCGAGGCCCAGCCGTGCACGAGTAACTGTCAGGATGTTTTCTGTGAGCGTGGAACTCACAGTGCTTATCGAAATCCCCCGACCTAACAACCACCGGGGGGGACTGTGTGAGGTCCCTGGATGGGCCTTTTAAGGTCAGAGAAGAGTCCCGCCTCTCATGTTGGCATTGTCCATGAGAATGGAAGAAGAATGCCCGCTGGGAGTTTGCCCAGACTTGCTGTGGTTTTTGGTTTACGACCTTTTGTTTGAGGGCATGGTAATTTGCACATGTAACTTGGATCAAAATTACTAAAGACTCTTAGAACACTCATATGTTGCGTAGGTATAAACATACAATATACACTCTCAATTAGATCATCCGAATACTAATTCGTAGATACTAAACATGGTAGGGTTATATATATGTAAGCTGACAGGAGTGAGTGTTTCGATCATAGGCCTGCCTAAACAGTATAGCAATGCTCAAAAACTAATAACCCTACAAATATACACAATGTCCTGAAGGATACACTGTTCATTCAAAAAAGGTTTTCCTATGAATTAATTAGTATAAAAGTCAATTGGTCTCACGTGTGCATATTTGGGGGGGGGGGGGGGGGGGGGGGCCGCTTGCTCCGGAAAATGCAGTGGAGGTTCGTCTCTTCTCACTTCCATGAGGTCGTAACGTATCTGGTGTCAGGTTGCCCTGTGGGTGAACGGCGTGATAATTAAACCATGTGTCCGACATCCTGGTCATCCAGTTGTTTTTGTCTAGGGGACTGTGTTGAACGTTTGTGGTATCTAATGAATGGATTGATGTTTGGTGTAACAAATCAAATGAAAAGGGATGTGGTGTGTTTGATTGGTCCAGATGCTACAAATTCCCCCTCTTCGGGCGTTTTTGTCCGTAGAATAGACAACAACGAGCGTTGTCAAAGGTGCAGAACAATCGAACACACCTGCCACTCACGGCTGGGAGTCAGTGGCGGCTCTTTGGCTGTTGGTGCCTCCAGAAGTGGCTGTGGTGCCGTGGTGGATGCTGTCAGATGGTGCGCTGTGGTGATGTAGGCTGTAACAAGGTTTGGGTCCTCGAGCTTATGCAACAGGTGTCGAGGCTGTGTCACCTGTCCTCCTGAAGTGAGTTAGTCC
>JADLZN010004916.1:0-128219 GCA_018155175.1 Sinocyclocheilus anophthalmus
CAGCGTCTCACTGACATGCTGCTTCAACACTAACTGAGGTTACTGAAACCACGCCTTCTTTCTTGCGTGCACATTTGGGCGGCATTATGCAATATTTCCACATAGTGAGGTAGATAGGTGGGGGCGTGTTAGAACGTTTAGGGGGGCGTGCAGAGTCTTAACTTTGATAAAGAACATCTATTTGGTTTTGAGACTTTAGTCTTTGCAACATCAGGGATCTTATCTATGCACAATCAGCTTGTAACACTCCAAAGAAGAGAAAGGAAAACTTGAAATAGCATAATATGACCCCTTTATTATTCGCCGATTTCGTAGATAAAAGGTATTGACAGACTTGACACAGTATTGTACAGGTTAGACAGCTTTTTACAGACCTTACACAGCATGGGGAATCACATGACAGCGGGTCTTTTGTAACAGTCTCCTTGTCCTTCTGTCCTTTTCTTGGCTTGTTTGTCTTGTGAGTGTATTTTGTATTTTTGGGCTTGCTCGTTTGAAGTCAAGTGAAGCAAACAGTGGCTCTGAGGGAGCAGACAGAAGCCTGACACACTCTGCTGACAACCCAGTGATGAATATCAAAGCAAACTGCTCCCAGATCAGCAGAGGTGTAAAGTATTGGAGTAAACATAATTAGTTACTGTACTTGAGTATCTATTCGGATACTTTGTAGTTGTACTGAGTATAAAAAATATTAGCAACTTTTACTCTTTACTCCACTACATTACTGAATGAGTATCTGTACTCTTTACTCAACTACATGTGAAATGAGTGTTGCAGTTACACATTACATTTTGCATGGACCTAGCTTTTTCTGCAGCAGTTTATTTCTGCTACAAAAGACGTGATACTGCCTATTACAGGTCACTGAAAGTACTGCATCTTGTGCGTTTTGCCCTTACTTGTCAACAAGGCTACTTTGTGAGTTCCTTAGCAAGTATTTGTGTATCAGAGGTGTTTTATATATGAGATGAGGACATGACTGCTGCCGGCAATGAGGCCGAAACCAGCATATCCACTGCAAGAAGGCTTCGGCTTTTAAATTTTACTTAACATTATTTTATTTATCCATTATACTGAAGAGACCTTTTTGAAAGAAATTGTTTTTTGTTTGTTTTGTTTTGTAATTTTGAGGTGTTCAGTTTTATTTTGGTTTTAGAAAATAAACATGATTGCTCTCCTCACAAAACAACTCTTTCTTGTTTTTTTTTCATGCTCTCTGTGCCTTGCCCTGGATTTTTATGTCACTTCCTGTCTCCCGTGGTGTGTGTATTCAGTTTGTAGTCCGTTTGTTCATTGTTTCCCCTTGATTAGTCTCCCCAGGTGTGTCTTATCTTGTTAAGCTTGTTAGCCCCCTGTGTGTGTATCTATAGCCCTAGTTTTTCTTTAGTTAGTTGTTGAATGTAATGGTTGTCTGTTTGCAAGTCATTCTGTTCTTTGTTCCCTTTGGTTTTTGCCTTATTGTTTGTTCTAGTTTTTCCATGAAATACCAGCACGTAGATCCTTGCCTCTGCCTGTTTTCCGCAGCTTCTCCACAACGTTACAGTTTATCACTGGCATGTCTCTTTGACTAGTGCATCTCTGAGCCTATATTTAGTATAAGTAAAATACTTGAGTACTGTTAAAATAAGATACTCTAAGACTTTTACTCAAGTTGTTTTGGAATTGGTGACTTGTAACGTGTAGTGGAGTAATTTTCACTGTAAGGTATCTGTACTTTTACTCAAGTATGGTTTTTAGGTACTCTTTACACCTCTGCAAATCAGTAACAGCAGCCCTTCTGAGTTCAGTTCAGCCCTGACAGGTTCAGATAAAAGAGAACAAGGTTTAAATGTTCTGATGATTTCACTGGGTGGCAACACATTCAGTTAAGGTAGTAAACTGCAAATAAAATATTCACATTTCCTCACGTGGATAATCAACTGGGTCGCACCTATATACAGTATAAGGGATAATATAATGTCCGCTTTATGTATATTATCATACTTACACGGCTACTCGACAGATCGATAAATACATGGACATTACATTTTTCAGTTTAAATAATTTTAAACTCAATACTTTATACTTGCATAATATCTCAAAGATTCTGCTAAAAAAATCAATCAATCTATTACATTGTACTAGGGTTTTCAAAATATCAGATTTACACTAGAAGATTATTGTGGCCAAAAAGATTTAACATTAATGATATTATCGCAACATATTTAGACATTTTGATTTACCAAAACAATGCTATCAGTCAAATATATCTTTAACTTTGTTTATTGGGATCACACTCATAAGAGCGTATGGAGGTGCAGAGAGCGTACAAAAAGAACTTACCGTTGATCAGCATTTCCTGCAGACTTTCCGAGTGTTTAACACCCCGTCTTTTTTACACAATCCAAAAACTCCCACACTGGTGAGCTAAGTTTTTTTTTGGGTGTGGGTAGAGTGTCTCACTTTCGTCTGTCATCTCCTCCAACATGATTATTGGCAGCAATATTAGCTATACACTCGCCTTTTTCTATTTTATGACGGGTGGCAACCAGCATTAAGGTGCAATACTGCCACCTACTATGTTGGAGTGCGGATGGTATTATTGCATGTACGTATTAACAATATTAATATTTCATTTTTTTAAGGTTGCGTGTATTTATTCAGCAACTGAAATCACAAACAGTATAGTCCAGGTTCGTATTTGTATTTATTTCAGTTCATCACTAAAGTTTGCTTGCAGATTTATTTGCAGTAAACAGCTCAAACAAGCACATGAAAGAAAACAGGCTGGCTGTGTTACACTTTAATTTAAGCAAAATATCTCCAAACTTACATGTTTGCTGTTGATTTCAGATCATCAAACTCTTGATATATGGCAACCACGATCATGAAAGCTGGCTTGTTACCAGTACAAGATGAAGCTAATTAAATTGTGATCACAATAAAATATGATTATCGCGCAGCCCTACTGCAACAGGTGATTTTCACTTAAAATGATGACTGAGATGCAAGATGGAGACAGTTGCATTTGTATGAAACGAGACAGAGAGTATGAAATGCGTTACAAGAGATGAGAAATTGCCAAGGACGATGTTGAATTTTAAGAAATATTTGACCACTGAATGCAGTGATTAACCAATCAGAATCAAGTATACCAGAGAGCTGTTTAATAACATGAAGCTACCATTGTGACAGAGTTTCACAGAATGAGTGTGTTAACACAACAGTGTGTTTAGGAATGTCCGTACATGTGTTCGTCCTTTCTGCTTCTGATTAGGAGATGATTTTCGGAAGTGCTCAGTTCGTAAACACCTCTCTGGGCACAGGCTCTGATTAGCTCAGTTGGTGACGTGCTAAAACTGAGCAATTGTGGGCTGAACTGAAGCAGGTGTTTCAAAAGGCTTTGAATTCTTTATCTCTCTCTGTGGGATATGATGTTTTTGAGCCATCTGCTTGCAGGGTACTGTGGTTCTCATTACCCACCGTGGCCTTTCATGTGAATTTATTACTGTAATGGCTGACTGTGTCACACAGAATCTACTTTTTATTTTAGCTCATTTTGAGAGAATAGAAGCGGGAAATGATGAGTACATGTTGGAAGCCAGATTCGAGCAAATGCTGCTTGAATGTGCAGCACGGCTTAATAACAAGGGTGATATCTTTCTAGGCTGCAACTATGACAAACCTTACAGTTTCTGATTCTGGCACGTGTTATGTCAGTACACTAAAACGCTGCACTCGAATGACAAACTTCTTCTTAGTTAAGCAGGAACATATTCATCACACCACACATCAAAACACATTTCTGCAGTGATGTAAACAAAGTGAAATGGCGAAGGCCTGAAAAGAGTAAACAAAAGTTTGATGAAATCAAAACTTTTGTTTTTTTTTTTTTTTTTTTTTTTTTTTTTTTTTTTTTTTAATCAAATCCGTAGCCAGACTGTACTATAAACAAAGTTTTCATCACTTCAGCCTGCTGAATATTTCATCAAAAGATCATCAGAAAGTTGTTATTGGTATCTGCTGTGAGTATGCGAATGCCACTGTTTCATTGACAGTAAGGAAGTTGTGCTGGTTAGATCTTCATGCCACAGATGTTTCTAACTTATGCCATTCTGATTTACACAGACAATTCATCAAGACAGACTCCTGAGTGTGCCGTAAAGTGAGAACTCTCCCGTGCAATGGGCATATCACATACAGACGCACCACAGGTGTTCCACAGCCATCGCTGCAGTGCTTTTATTTGGCTCACAACTGTAACTAAAAGGAAACAGACAAAGCTGAATGTGGATTCAAATGTCACTTCCTCAGAATTTAAATGTGCATGAACCTAAAGGAACCTTATCTGTTTTTAGTTATTTTTTCTATTATGACCCAGTGTATTTTATACAACAGTTATTTTTGAATCTTAAAATTGATCGGTTTAAAGGTAGATCCCCCAAAAATGGAAATTAGCTTGTGTTTTACTCACCCCCAAGGCATCCTAGGTGTATATGATTTTCTTCTTTCAGACGAATCCAATGGGAGTTATATTAAAAATGATCCTTGCTCTTCCAAGCTTTAGAATGGGAGTAGGGGGGTGTTTTTTTTTCAACAGTCCAAAAGCCATCAAATAAAAGCATGGTGGGGGGGGGGGGGGGGGTGAATCGATGAGTTTTGTAAGAAAAAATCTACTATTTAAAATGTTATAAATAGTTTTTTCTCACTTCATGACTCCATCATGATATGATGGTGTAATATATAAAGCCTCCTATACAAATGTCCTTTGTTGCAAGTTTACTACTGTTTATGCATTAGTGAATTACAGTATTCATACCAATCTGTGTATCATTCGATCATTCGTTTTTTTATTTAATATTGAAAGTAGAAAAATGAGAAAACGCTCCTTTTTTTTCCAAAAAACGAAAAACAAGAATTCAGCTTAAATTTTCGTTTTTCGTTCATGGGTGGAAAAATTAATAAACAGCTTGAATATTCGATTTCTACACATGGGTGGGAATTAAACACCCCTTTCTGCTGAATGGTCAGCCGAATATCAAACCGTGCCTTCTTCAGTTCTTCCGCAGTATCACACAGCAGAATAATAGTCCTCCACTGCTGCAGTTGTACGGATTAATAACCCATTTGATCAATTTCATATTTTCTCATCAAACAAACAGACTAATGAATAACTCGACACAACTCATACCTGGGCAGAATCTAGGCAGGACTTTCTTCTGTGTAGACAGACGTTCTAAAGTGATAGGGGGTCCAAGAAATATTGCTATAGCATAAAGTATTTCCAGACTGTAAAGTCGCTTTTTTATCATGATACATAGGCCTACTGTGATTTATTCCAAAGTGAATTATGATGCATTTAATGCTTATATGAAGCCTTTTAAAAGACGAGTATTCTCTGTGGTTGATGTTTGTGGCATGCGCTGGAAAGATGCTCAAGGAGACCAAGACGCGCTAAAGCAGCGCATTCTGTTGTTCTCTTTATTTTTCAAAGGCATTTTGTAGTTAATATAGTTGTGTGTGTTGTCTGCCTATCAGTTTCAGGCTGTAAGTTGGAAGTGGGAGTGTCATCATGTCTGCTGACCCCCTCTGCCTCACCAGGAGCGGCTGAAGAGCGAGGGATGAATGAAGGAATGTGAGTACCACAAACAAAACAGCAGAGTGAGATAGAGAGAGGCAGGGTAGCGCAGAGAGAAAAGGCTTTGTTTGGGGGGAAAAAAACAAGAAAAGTCTCTGTAAAATACCTACTGACCTTGTAACAGGAATCGCCAGAAGTGAGTCGTAATGAAAGAAATGAAAACTGAAGATTGAGGGTTGTCTTTGAGTCATGATATTAAATGTTCTTTTGTGTCTTTTTTTTATATGAATAAATACTCATTCATGTTTTCGGTGCGGTCTCAGAGGTGGCTTTGTGAAGTTGGAGACGGGTGGCATGAGCCCGGTGGACTGGACTGTAGCAGACGTGGCCAGCTACTTCACCACGGCTGGATTTCCAGAGCAGGCGCTCGCTTTCAGGACACAGGTGCGCTGAACCGAACTGCATGATCCTTGAAGAGTTCATACGCTACTTCACTGGACTTTAAGACGAACCTATGATGTGATAGAAGGTTTACTGAATTTTTTTCCGACAGGAGCTCGCCGGGAAGTCCCTCCGTTGATGCAAAGGAATGAGTTCTGAAAGGCCTGTCAATCAGAATGTGGTCCCGCCCAAAAGATCCCTATGAAAGACACGTGAAGGTTCTTGACAGAGGAACATTCCAAGATGACGAAGCTTTATGCCGGATCACACACACACACACGCATTTTATATAGCTATGATGACAAAGTAACTCGCATGTACATATACCAAACAATATTTACTCATCCCAGAACATGCATATTCCTGAAGACATTCAGTATGAAGGTTCAGGACTTCCTGAACAAGAAACAGTTCTTGTTTTTCCTCACACACTATGTATATATATTTTTTTTTAATCCGTAATCCCGCAGCTATTGGAAAGAACTTTGGCCTGAAAACACATGAGTAAAACGAACCGAACTAAGTAGAAGAATGGAGTATGTTTGGGAAGACTGAAAAGAGAAAAAATATCTTCTTTTTTTTTAAAGAAGTGTCAACCATTTTTTGAAATGACTGTGCAGTTCTGAGCAGTTAATGCTGCTCTGATGGATACCACTGTTTGGATTGTGACCCCGAATTCATTTCATCAAGTGGATTTTTTGTTTAGTATTTATTCAGTCCAGTAGGGAGCGGAACATCATTTTTTTGTGACCTCACTGGTTTCAAGATTGCTATTGAAACCAAACAAAGGCTGGAGGGTTTCCACTGCGCACAGAACGTTTTGGTAAAAAGGTTCCTAACCCAAGGTAAAAAAAAAAAAAAAAAAAAAAGAGGCAAAAAAACTGTCTGGTTACAGGTTTGAAAGAAGTACATTTCTGATTGGATTTTTGTTCTTGACTTTTTTTAACACTTTTGCAATGACACTGAAACCCTTGTCTTCACTCAGTGATAGACTAAATGATTTCTTCCTGACATATTGAAATGATCTTGAATGTCTAATATTCCTTCCAGTTTTCTTGTCTCTTGCACCGTTTCGTCAGAGAAAAAAAACAAACTATGCAGATCTTCTGCACACAATCAAGTGGGCACATCTCACAGAGGATCTCCCTTTAAAGTGACTTTGACTCCTTTAATCTTGGATTTGCCAGCCATGACATTGTGGCCCCACATGTGGAACATCACCATTGATAACTGAGCATAACTTTTGTAAATATCAATCAGTTTTTTTAAGGTGAAGTCCAAGTTGCAAAGCAATGACGATATTCCTTCACCAGCAGTTGAAGAATGTGTCTGAATGTCCTCAAATGCACAGAGAGCCCCGAAGTCATGCAGCTCTTGAACTTTACCATTTGTAAAATATACTGTATATATATGTATCAGCCCATCAGATGAATATTGTGGGAACTGAGACAACAATTTGTGTAAAACAATCAAATAATAATGTAAGGGTCTATTTAACTAATTACAAGAAATGACTTGTGAGAGAAGGGATGTGGAAATTGGACACATTGAATTGCTAACATATTTGTTAACCTGCCCTTTAGCTCCAGTGTCTTTTGCGTCGTTAAACTGATCGCATATACAGATGGACCCATCACACTTGTAAATGGGACTGTTACCGATTCTGTCACTAAAGGCAGGTTCATTTGCATTGTAAAGAAACCAATAGGTCAGTCTGATTTCAGATTATAGACACCTTTGTTTTGCCTGACAATTGTAGCACGTCGAATTCTTCAAACTGTCCTGATTTATTTATTTATTTGTATGTTTGTTTATAAAATATCTTTCATTTTTATGACGTTAACTAAATCTAAAGTAAAAGCTGGAGCTCATTGAAATGTTGATAATGCCTGCAGTTTCTCTGTTTATGCCTTCCATGATGAACCCCTTTTTACTTTGACTTATTAATGAAGTGGAATATCAACGAACCCCTAAAAATGAGTTTTCTGTGTTCTCAGCAAGTCTTTGCAATAAATACATTAACAGACTGCAAGAAAACAAGTATCACAAAGCAAAAGAAAGAACTAATTAATTAAAAACAAGAAGCTACAACTGTTGTTAGAGATATAATGTTCAAGGGTTTGCCAGCAGAGGGTGACATGGATACTGAAATGTTTGGTTTTGGATCCGATTGTAAATCAGGGTAAAGGTTTACCTACGGCCATAAGTTACAACATTAGACCAGCATCCATCTTGATGAATGTAGATGCTGGGAGTGACTTGAAAAGAGTTTGAGAAGAATAATGCATTGTCCAATCATTGTGTAAGTTATTGAATGTCCATGTTTCTTCATTTGTGCTCTTTCTAGTTCATACTGATTGAAATGA
Source organism: Sinocyclocheilus anophthalmus (assembly GCA_018155175.1). Taxonomy (NCBI): domain Eukaryota; kingdom Metazoa; phylum Chordata; class Actinopteri; order Cypriniformes; family Cyprinidae; genus Sinocyclocheilus; species Sinocyclocheilus anophthalmus. Next base: position 8,365 of record JADLZN010004916.1, read on the forward strand.
ACAGCAATTGTTTCTGTAGGTCTTGTTGCTAGGGCTGGGTAAAAAATATCGATATCTCTATTTTAATCGATTCTCATTTTTACGAAACGATATTCTTAAATCCCAAGAATTGATTATTCTAGCCTGTTTTTTTGAAGGGCACTTCCCATCCAATATATCCAAAAAGGACATTCCAGATGACTGCATCAATGAACATTTATGAATCTTTTGACTGTTTGTGAATGTTTGTTAGGAGGAGGACAGGAATGTCTGGAATGAGCTAGGTGGGAAACACAATGCCCGGGCGGGAAAGAGGGCAAACGCATTTGAAAACAATGGAAAACTGAAAAAGATTCATAAATACTCACTGTCTGTGTACATATGCATGTAACTTGGGTTGTCGTGTCAGAATCGTATTTATATGTGAGGGGATGGGTTTCAGACGTCCAGGGTGCCACACAAACACATTTTCTAGGCATGAAGCCTGCGGTCAGGGACAGCATCACACTTTGTACAGCACTGCAATGAACTGAGGACTACAGACTAGAACTGGACTACAAACTTCTGACCTCTAGGATAAGGATAGGCTGATTTCTGATCATCTCTGTCCCAGAACAGGCTCTTTTCCTCAGTTAAACACCTCTAGCCTGATCTGCAATGCCCGCCGCTGGAGCCTCAGAGTGAGTTTAACTGCTAAGCTTTGGGTTTGGGTGTGTTTAGATTGAATATGTAAGATTCTTCAAAGAAAAAAAAAGTTATTAAAACCCTTGTGCGCTCCTCATTTGGGAGTCACACTCATGGTCTTCACTGTCAAAAGTGACCGGACACCTGAAATGTAACTTTTTTTTCCTTCAGTAAAATCAATCTAATATATTTTTGTTCAATAATATTTTATCTTTTTTCTTTTGTATTTTGAGAGAATTTTATGGTACTAATTAATATTTATGCAATAATTATGATACATTTTCCACATTGAAAATAGTACAAAAATTATTTTTCAAATTTTTTAAAAATTATTTTTCAATTAATGCAGTATTTCAGATTAAAATAGAGACTAGGCCTTTAAAATCCAATTTTTGAAGGCAGAATAGCACCTCCTAGTGAGAACATGGTGTAACCACTAGATTCCAGTATAGGACTTTATAGAGAGGCTTGTGAATTCCCTAGTTGTTTTTATACATAATTGTTTACTTTTATTAGGTTGTGGATTTAAATGTATATTAAGGCATTCTCAAAGAATACTTTTTGTCGAGGTTTATATTTTTTGTTGATTCGAAGTGTAGGTTTTTGCAGCATTATTACTACATTCAAACCTGAACACAGGAAGCAGATTGTTACACAAAACATTAAAATTCTATAAAAATGTAACAAAAATAAACAGGAATGCTTTATCAGAGCTCAATCCTTCTGAGTCTGATCTGATTTCAACCTCTTATTTCAGTCTTCTGACTCATTTTGGCTATTTGGTTAGAGCCATACCATTTTTTGAGTACTCATTTGAGTATGTGTAATTCTGTATGTGTGTGTAAGTAAGTATGTGTGAGTGGATATATCTGTTTTACACTCTTGATGTTTTAGAGTGTAACCCCTTCCTTGCTGTCCATTTTTTTACTGCCTCGTAGTCGAATTATTGATTTTATTTTACATAGTTGCAGTGTTACAGTCACACCATAGGTGTGTGTACAAGTGTGTGTCTGTGCGTGTGTGAGTTGGTTTGTTGATTTTGCACTCTAGATGTTTTAGAGTTTCACCCCATAACTTTGCTCTAAAACAGGCCAGTGTCACATCAAGAAACAGGAGACCAGACAGCAGTTATGTGTGTGGGGTTGTTTTCACACTAGTGCCACCAAGAACTGTTTTCATGTTTCATTCTCCTCATTAAAACTCAGTTACGATTATAAAATGTGTTTTAAACCTTGGTATGGCCCAACTTGAATGTACATGAACTCTAAGTTCATTAGAAGGTAACTGTAAGCTAAAAATAAACATTATTTCTATTAGTTACATTTTATGCAGTCTTGATGCTGTTTTAGTGTAAAATTTCTATCCAGGCTATTATAAAATTTATATGCAGTGATTTTCAATATCTCTGGAGCGTATATAAATATATTCTGAAGAAAGATGCCGGAAAACAAAAGCTGCCTTGGCTTTTATGAAGAACCGTGCACTTCACTGTTTATTATTAATGTTGTGGAAAATTGGATTGTGCATTGATATAATGTGTGTGTGGGTGTGTGTGTTGAACAGTCCAAAGTCTGAGGATTTCTCCACTGCTATTCTGAAGCAGAAGATTCGACCAAATCGACTCATCGTGGACAAAGCTAACAATGAGGACAACAGCATTGTGTGCTTGTCACAGGTAATCTATCTATTTTTGTGTGTGCAAGTGATAGAGCGATGAAATTGCAGTGTGTAATTTATATCACTAGCTGCACCGAATTGCAAAAGTAATCATTGTTTCAAACAGGGTTCCAAACATGTGTAAATCCCTGCATGAGTGTTACAGGTTAAAATGGAGGAACTGCAGTTGTTTTGGGGAGACACTGTGGTGTTACGCGGCCGGAAGAGGAGGCAGACAGTCTGCATCGTTCTCACAGATGACACGTGTCAACGAGCGTGTGCGCATGAACAGGGTCACCCGCAACAACCTGCGCGTGCGTCTTTGTGATGTGATCAGGTGTGTGGTGATGACATAAGGTTTTACTGTTGTCTTACTTCCCAGCAAGATACTTAAACACATTTATTTAAAACTAGAGGCCTTATCTGCTGCTGATGGTGAAGCAAAACCACATCTACCGCAGTGCTCACTCATATGCCTGTGTATATAGTATCCATGCTTGTCCAGATGTGAAATATGGGAAGCGCATCCATGTTCTACCCATTGATGACACTATCGAGAGACTAACGGGCAACCTATATGAGGTTTTTCTAAAGCCATACTTCCTGGAGGCCTACCGACCTGTTCACAAAGGTGCACATGTTCATTCAGTGTGCTGAATATAAGGATATAGGAGTTCGGTTTTGCATTTGGGTTAGGTGTAATGTTAAGAGTGTTTTTTGTTAGGTCTACATTGAAGTTTAGATACATCGGGATTTAACGTTTTTGGTAATTTTGTAAATCTTTAAAAAATATTTCAGCAGGGCACCCATACCTGGAAATTCTACACACACAAAAAAAGTAAAGAAAACAATAAAAAATTTTGCGACCTCTTATTATTCTGCACACTTTTTACCAAAAAGCTTAATCCATCAAAAAGGATTGTAATTATCAGTTTTAATCAGCGCCAATTATCTTGTCCAAATAATATGCCAGTAGAATACAATATAGTACTGCAACACAGTGTTATTTTACTTCTATTTATATACTATTCTAGCATTTATTAACTTTGAATTAACATATTTTTCATTAGTTTTAGTCATTTTGTTGTCTAATGCCATTTTTATTAGTTTTACTCTAAGTGATTTTAGTACTTCAACTGCAGCTATTTTTTTTCAGTTAGTTCCTAAGGCAACATCTCCATTTTTTTACTTGTCTAGACATTTGCATTTTTTATATTCATTTATAGATAAAGATTACTCACACACCCACTCACTGTCGTTCCTCAGCCTCCGAGAGGAATTCTGCTGTACGGTCCTCCTGGTACGGGCAAGACACTGGTGGCTCGTGCTGTTGCTAATGAGACAGGAGCTTTCTTCTTTCTCATCAATGGTACAGATAAGCATCACCTTGAAAGCCCACAGTAGAAAATGCTGTGAACTGTGGGTTGCCCTGCAAAACAGATGCCTGTAAACACTAAAACTTACTACAGAATGAAAATAAGCAGCTTAATTGACATTTTTCACGACTTCTAGATCACTTCATGTATTTACCTTGAAAAGCCAAACAGATGATCCTTGTTGACCAACGTTTTTTTTTTTTCTTGACAAATCTGGCAGATCATATTGTATTATTGTGCCAGCTATCAAGTATCAATAACACTAATGTATTTCCAGGGCATTATGCAGTTTCCAAGATGCATTTCCTGTGGCATACACTGTTGCTTTTGTATCCCAGGTCCTGAAATCATGAGTAAACTGGCAGGAGAGTCTGAGAGCAGCCTGAGAAAAGCTTTCGAGAAAGCCGGAAAAAATGCCCCTGCTATTATTTTCATCGATGAGCTGGATGCAATCGCTCCGAAACTAGATAAGGTAAGGAATAAGGAACAGGTGTGTTACGTAACTGTGTACAGTCTGATGTTTGTCACTGGTTTGATGGTTATGCTATGTCTGTAGACTCATGGTGAAGTTGAGCAGAGGTCTCTCAGCTGCTCACCCTGATGGATGGCCTGAATCAAAGGGTTCATGTTGTAGTTATGGCAGTCACAAACAGACCCAACAGTGTGGATCCTGCTCTTCGGTGCGAACATACACATATGCAGATTCATAACATTCATGCCGAGAGTGATCTGCATCAACAAATGAATGGACCAAAATACACTTTCTATAGAAAAGTCAATTGTAAAAGTTGTGTTGCAGGTTGTTTTGATCGAGAGATTGACATTGGCATCCCTGATTCCACCGGCAGGCTGGAAATTTTACAGATTCACACCAAGAACATGAAACTATCGGACGATGTGGACCTGGAACAGGTGAGGATGATGAGAGTGATGGAGGGTCTAAATCTTGTCAGATATTTTATAACTGGACGTTTCTGTTTATGGTAGATCTCTGCTGAAACACACGGGCATGTGGAAGCAGATTTTGCTGCTCTGTGTTCAGAGGCAGAGCTGCAAGCCATACGCAAAAAAGATGACCTTAATTGATCTGGAGGACGACAGCATCGATGCAGACCTTCTCAACTCAATGGCCGTCACCATGGATGACTTCAAGGTAAGAAAACTCGAGGTCCGACCCAAGACCCAAGCCGGATTGGGTCCAAAACTTCGACGGGTTCGCTATTAGGGGCCTCAGGTCTCGGGTAATTTAAAATAAACATGCTTTTTTCAAATGGACCAGATTAGACCCAAATTATTTTAAACTATCCCGGATGTGTACTTGCGCGTTCGTGTTAAATGCATTTTTGAGAAACGCATGTAGAAAAGGAACAAACGTTTCTAAACTTGCACAAAGAAATCCATCTTATAGATATGATACATCAGAAAAAGCCAATTGCATCATTACGCTGCGTGTTCATGCAGGGCTTTTTTTGTGTGTTGTTATGTTGTTTTTCAAAACAAAGATTAAAATAGGAAAAATATGCAATATGAAAAATAATTGAACACAAAATGTGTTTTACTGAGAAAAAAACAAGATTTGGTTTTTAAAAAGCCTTTTCCAAAAGGTACATCTGGAAAAAAGGGGGGTCGTCTTATATTCGGGCCAAAACGGTAATAATACGGGGATATCTTTTTATATTGTGTTATAAAACACAGTGTTTTATAAGGTTTTAAAATGTTTTATACTGTATATTGTGTTGTGTGTAATCTAAAAAAAGGAACATGTATCCTGCTGTCTTCAAACCTGTGTATCATACCTTCATACCTGTTTCCAGGACGATGATTATGACCCAGTGCCTGAGATCAGGAAGGATCATTTTGAGGAAGCCGTGAGATTTGCTCGTCGCTCTGTCAGTGATAATGGCATACGGAAGTATGAGATGTCTGCTCAGACTCTTCAGCAAAGCCGTGGATTTGGGAACTTTAGGTACTCAAACACATAAACACACAAATCACTAGTACCTCATACCACTTCATACCTCATTTTGTAAAGTAAAATGCCTCTCGTTCTTTTGTTCTTTGACTCATCGGCAGGTTTCCTACAGCGCCTCAGTCAGGTGGAGGTCAGGGGTCAGGCCAAGACTCTGGGGGTCATTTCAGAGATGATGATCAGTAATCAAAGTCAGTTGTCTTCTACAAGCCCAACACCTGTGTGTGACAGTGAGAGAAGAGATGAAATTCACTTTCAACTGAAATCTGCACATTGTGATAATTATTAGTATAGAATAACCTATATCTGTGTAATTTCTCATTCTGACAGTTAAAGAGTTTTTAAATCTCTTACAGTCCTGCCAGAAACTGACAGAAAAATTAAACTGAATGTCCATTACTCTCATAAGATGATGTTAAATACATGTGTTGATGGGAAATGTGTGCCCGATTTCTCTAGTATTAGACACTTACACAAACAAGTTCATTTTCAAACTGAGCCTAAACGTTCAATTAACTATTTTAAGTAAACATTAGCCGCCTAACTTACCTCAAAACAAATTTGCGGATAGGTCTACATCATGAATCCAGTTGTTTTAGTCTGTCAATAAACAAAACATTCACTTCCACATCCAATTCTGTTTAACTAGGCCTGACAATGTTATTAATCTTTTAAGAATCATAAATACACACATTAATCCATCAAATAAATGAAATGGATCAGCGCGAGGTTGACTGACCGTTAGTTTTTGAATTTCTGTGGCGGGCTGCTGTCAACCGTCCTCCGAAAGAAGCGAGAGGCGCGCGCGGATTTCAGCGGAAGAAAAACAATTAAGTAGATGCCAATTTTATTTACATACAATTCTGTTTGTTATAGCGAGTCTTTATTATTATTATTTTTTGTAGTTTATAAAATTTTAATTTCTTTAATTTTATTTAATTAAAGCCAAGTAGTTTCTCTGCGTAGGAAATCAAACATTAATCTAACTAAATTGATTTATTAACGAGAGAAGCGGAAAATATATGTTATGTTGATATATAAATTAAAATCTAATGTTAATTAATTAATTAATTCATGTAGTTCATCTTGTAACGTGTGTTATGAAACCGCAGCAATTGATTTTATTGATTTTGAATTAAAATTTGGACAGCCTTTAGTTTATAGCGAGACTCGAGGCATCAGTGTCGAGGACGTCCAGTAGTGTGTTACTCGGTGCGCATGTTTACTTCCGGCGCAGACCGGAAACAGATGGTTTCTGGAGGTGACCGAATGGCAGTGTGCAGAACTGATTTGATTTCTCCATTGTAAGCCAAATTATAATTGGTCAGTGTTTGGAAGTTAAAGAGTTTTTGCGGTCAGTGGTGATAATGGGGTCACACCTCGTGCGGAGTTACATCACGGAAAGAGACGCGACGCCCGACCCGACGAAGCCGTCTGCGTACGACCCTCACCTGGGCTTCCCTGAGCGCAAAGAGAGAGGTGACACTCAGCGGCTCATTTCACACTTTATCCGGCGCTTTCAGACGTGATTCAGTGTCTAGACCCGAACTGCGAGTCTTCAGGTCCAAACAAGAGGCTTCAACAAAAACATGCCCCTCGATGTGTCTGTTTAGGGTCTATTTACATGAAAGCTGTGTTCTGTAGGGCTGGTATCGTTATAACTCATGAGTTATACTCATATAAGTCATGTAGAGTCGACTAAACTAGCAGGGGCCAGTTGCATAAAAAAACAAAAAAAAAACACAGGCACCATGTTTGTACTGTCATTTATAACTAGTTTGACTAACCAGGTTTAGGTTAATTAGGCCAATCTACCTTTTTATAACTGATTGAAAAAAAGTTCTGATCAGTCTTGAAGAAAGCAAATAGAACGAATAGAACCTTTTAAGGCTAATCTAAGCAGTTTATGCAAAAAAAGAGAGGCCAAATTTAAGATGCATTTAAATTGCATAAATCTTTTCCTTAAAAACATCACATTTCCTTCCATTTGCATTGCACCGTTTTAACATAAACTAGTAAGCTGATGCATATCTGTCAGTCATTAATATATTCAACGGGCAAGAAAAGGGTGATATTTTTCTAAATTAAAAAATATACTAAACTTCAAATGCACTTTTTTTTTGTTTCGGTTTGATTTTATTTAAATAATTGTATGTTCAGAACACATCTAGGCTATTCCAGTTGCTTAGAATCACCATAAATATGTTTATTGTGAAATCAATTACATTTATTCAGTTGAAAGATTAGATTGGGTTAGATTCAACTTTATTGTCATTGTGCAGAGTACAAGTATAGAACATGGTTAAAATATGGTTAGCTGTTGAACAGACAATATTCAGGTAAAAATAAGATTGGAAACATCAGAGTCTTGGGAAAAACAATTTCAATATATCCATTATATATAGAATATTATATATATTATCGATATATCTAGATATATATATGTAATGGTTGGTGGTATGTAAAACACATTCGTATAGTACCTATTGCAGAAATGTTACCGGTTTCATTCTGCATGACAACAAATAGGGTTGCAAAATTCCGGGACTTTCAAGAATGGAAACTTTCATGGGGATATATGGAATTTAAGGGAAATTATGGGAATTAATGGGAAATTTGCAAAATTACAGGAACTGGGGATTTAAATGTAGTTGAGAAAAAAAATCTTGCAGCATAATCTTGGTTAAAACAACCTGATTTAATGCAATTTCAGTTTAATTTCTACTCTACACATTGCTCAATCACATGCACAGAGCACACTGCTTACTACAGGGCTATTGAGGCCACACCCCCTGCATAACATGAACAGATCATTTATTAAATCCTGCTCACAAAATATACAAATGTCCATCTTGGTAAGTATTCATGTAAATTACATGAATATTACAAAAAAAAAATGTTTAAAACTTCCTTGTGCTCTGTGTAATATACTGTGCAAGAAAATTTGGCTATACCATTGTATAAACAAATACACTGATACAAATACACAAACCATAGACTTGAACAAACATTTAGGTGAGATAATAATAAAACAAAAGTCGTTCTGGGGGATTCCCCTGCATTTTCTCTGAAGCCACACTTGCTGCATTTGAGCCTGAAGACTACATCTAAGTTTTGATATTATAAATATATTTGATCTATGGGATTCAGGTTTAGTAAATACCAAAAAAAGTGTTTATACAGTAGCTAGCTAACCAGTAAAATCAAGATATGACAAATCTAAGCGATATTTCATTGACAATTTATGAGGTATAAACTAGCTCAAGCTGTGATGCTCTTTCTGCCAGTTTTCTGTTATCATACAGAAGTACAGTACTGGTCAAAAGTAGAAACTGCAGATGCTTTTACTCATCCAGCTTCATTATTGGATCAAAATACAAACAAACAGATAATAACAATAAATCCTGAAAAAGCATCACAGATCCCCCCCCCCCCCGCCAAAAAAAATCCCAAAAGCGTCATTTGTAAATTTGTATTAGTTTGCGTGCCGTGAGCCTGACAACAAAATGTTTATATTATGTGTATATGATAGGTTTTAAATTTCCAATTAATTTCCACAACAAATCCCAAATTTCCAAACTTGGAATATTCCAACATTTCCCAGACGAAGTTCCCATGGAAAGTCTCCGAAATGTTCCGCCCTTAGCAACCCTGCTAACAAATAGCATTTCATAAATGTATAGTTTAAACACTGTAACAATTGATGTAATTGTATAGGCAATTCAAATAAATTATAATTTGATAATTATGTATAAATATATATAAATAAAGGTTTGAAAACTTTTTTACCCTTTGATGCCAAATGCTCGAACCTGGTTAAGGTCGACCTGTCATATCTTGTTCACTCTGTAATATAATAATACCACAAGGATGAACATGATGTATCGTTGTAGTTGGTGTTTTGTGAAACTCGCGTTCATTGCGTTGTGTTATCAGAAATGGTGGCGACGCAGGAGCAGATGAATCTGGCCATGCTGCCGGTGGAGCAGCGCGATTACTGCTCACACTACCTGCTCAAACTCCTCAAGTGCAAGAGAGACAATTTCCCCAACTTCCTAGCCTGCAAACACGAGAGACACGACTGGGACTACTGTGAACATCAGGAGTAAGACACACTGCTCGAGTCAGCACTCATTCAGACAAATCCACTCTTTTAGGTGCACTACTGCAGATGTAGACCGTGTCACTGGTTTCTCCATTAAGATGTTTTTAATGGATTTCATCTATATTTCCTTCCAATAGTAATTCCATTAAATTATTTGGCTTGAATGAATGTAATTTCTGCTGGATTAATTATTTAGATGAGCAAGGTTTTAGAAGGTTTTAACAATTCCCTGAATATTTATTCTTTCTTACTTTCATCACAAAGCTTAATAATTTATCCTTTTTAATAATACAAGTCTTAAAAGTTCAAATATTTTAATTATTAAAACATGATCAATTGTAATTGAACTATTTTATTACTGAAGTCCTCTGTTTTGAAAGCGTAATTGTAAGTGGGTCCACAACCGTTACGTAAAACAAATCATCACGGTTCATACTGTGCTGATCACCAGTTATGCAAAAAGTAATTTTTTCTTGCTCAAAATTTGTTTTGGTGAATTTTAAAAAATGTTTGTCTTATTTCCCCTTCTTCTTGGCTTTATGTGAGGATTGAAAGCGTACGAGAGAGAGAGAAGACTGAAACTGCGGGAAAAAGGGTTCGAGGCAAAGCAGCTTAAATAGCCCGCTCTGGCTTATTTCTCCATCAGGTTTCCTGTTTCGTGTATATAAATAGCTCTCTCAATAATAAAGATTTTCTTGTGAGCTCTCAACACCCGAATGGAGCATTTTCTTAACCCAGGTGTACCTGAATGCACTAAATAATACAAGCAAGTACATTGTAGTGACATATTAATTGGCGCTAAATACAAATTGTATTACAATACCCCCCCTAAAAACAATTTAAAGTAGTATCCTGCTTCAGTAGTACTTCAGTGCAATTGCAAAAGTATACTAAATACCACTGATATTTAAATTGATTTTTAGTGCATTGAAATAAAGTATACTACCACAAAAATATACTTTTATTAGTGTATTTCTTAAAAGTGTGCTTTGAATGATTTTCAAATCAGAACACTGTTATACAGTTATCTATAGTTAAGTTTATTTAAAATATATTAGTAAGTACATTTTCCCAACTGTGCTGCTTAAGCACACTTAATATAAATACACTAATTAGCACTAACACTTAAATTGACTTTGTGTAGGCAGATAAAGTACCAAGTGTTTTATAAGTGCATTACTTTAAAGTGCGCTATGATCACTTTACATACAATTTCAGTGGATTTTTATATATACTCTATAGGTTACTGTGCTTAGGCTACTATAAATGCACTAATAATAACACATGATTGGATTATTCCTTCATACGTGTGTATATGTGTACCAAAATTCACAATTTTAACAGTAATTATACTTTTAGAATAAAGTACTCAAAGTGCTATATTGTCAATGTGGAAAAAGTGCTAATAATGACATGGTATAATGAACGCGACCTATTTTTAAAGATATACTAGTTAAGTATATCATATAAAGGGAATGTTAACAATTACAATACATTTGAAATTTAATTTATACAAATATGTGGGCAATACATTATAAATATTTTTATAATATATTAATTTGATAATTAATTACTAAGTGTATTTTCTATGTATGATGAGTATATTTAAAATCGAATGAAAGATGGTACATATTAAGTGCAACAATTAGTTTGCGAAAAATAGATTCTTTTTAAGTACGTTATTGAAGCGGACTGAAATAAAAGTATTTACTGCATCTTTTTTATTCACCTGGGAAAACACAGGGATGCATATGAGCAAAGACTTTTATCCGAGAATTGAACGGTGTTATACCGTATGTACTTCTTGAATTCCATAGCATGTATTATAAATGTAAATGGACAAAGCACACGCCAATGACAGTGTTTTTTATTTTATATAAATTGTTAGGTCAACTAAACAGTTCTGACATCTGCAGTCTGTGCCAAGTTACCTTTAGCTTCACATGTAATCGCACACAGGACACTAGTCTCTACAGGTTACTTCCGGTCCTCTTGTTAGTGTTTTGGTTACTGAGTGACAAGCAGAACTAAACATCTTTACTGAAGTCACAGCCATCACTTTGTCAGTGCATATCAGAGATCTCAGTATATGTAGTGCACTCGAAATACAGGATGATTCCCAGCAGCTGAGCACAAACGAGATACAGAGGAGGAAATACTGTAAATACAAGTACATGTTGGACCAGCCTGTCACTCTTTTTAAAAAGCTTTTAAAGTGATAGTTCATCCAAAAATGAAAATTTACTTTTTAATTTTTTCTAAAATGCCTCGAGTTTCCTTCTTCTGTTGAACATAAACGATAATGGAAGAACTTGGAATTCAAACAGTGAGGTAGCAAGTGACTTCTATGGGAAAGATTATGGGAAGTCAAGGCTACCGGAAACTGTATTCTTGTATCTGTATCCAATATTCTTCAAAATATCTTCTTTTGTTCGTAACAACTTGAGGGTGAGTAATGATGAAAAATGTATTTTCATTTTTAGGTGAACTACCTCTTTAAGATGTTACATAAGTTGGGGGAATCTAATGAAGAAACGTCCATGTTTGGGGGACATTATTTTGCTGTAAGTAGATGACCATTAAAGGACTGGCATTGACATTTCAATTGCCCTTCATTAATGTAATGAAAAAAAAGGCATTGTCCAGACACGATTTTATTACAATCATCAATTCTGGACAATAAGCAAAATTTTCACACATCACAGCAGCTAATGAAAATGAAATTAAATTGAGGGTGTTTATTAATCATGTCAAAAAAATCAATTTTCTTTGTGCAAAAGTTCTTATTTCTTTCTTTTGAATGACTGGATTGTGATCCGGACATGCTCTTGACCGTTTTCATGAGATTTCCCCAGATGATAGATATCATCCAAACCATAGAAGGCGCAATGGAGCTCCTGGAGGTTCTGGCTCTGAGCTGACTTTATTCTTCAGAGTCAGTCCCTTCCAGGAGATGAGCAAATGCAGGAAAGATGCATGTGAAACGAATGGAGGCGGGACATGGACACAGTATAAAAGAGATGATAAGGGGAGGACGAGAGAAGAGGAAAAGGTTAAAAAGACGAGGGGAACACTGCGTGACTCTGTCCTACAGGATGAAGGGCAGGATGGGCGAGCGCAGCGTGGGATAGTCGCGGAACTCCTTCAGGTAGCTGCGGTGCTTTCCTTTGGCCCACACGGTCATCTGAATGAAGCCCACCAGCGTGAAGGCGGCCACGGGCAGACACTGGGTCATCAGAGTGAAGCCCAGCCACGAGCCCAGCCGGCATTTACACACGACAGACAGGAGATAAAAAATACTCTCAGCCACCAATATACACACACACACACAATACAATACAGCAGAACCAAACAAACTGAAAATGGGTGAAAGATCCAGGCCATATTTCAACCCAAAAATCTAAATCAACGGGGCATATATGTGCGATTTCAATTTTTCCTTTCTCTTGGGAGTGTACAAGCTCTTGGTGCATAAAGAAGAAGATCTGTAAAGTTGCAAAGACTAAAGTTCAATCAAAGAGCTATTATTTTATCAAAGTAAGAGTCAGCCACACTACTAAAACGGCTCGTTCTCAAACGCCCCCACAACTACGTCACTATCGGGGAAGATTTGCCTAATGCAGAATGTTCACGCAAAGAAAAGAGGCATAAAACCCTTTTATTCTGGCTGTGTATTGTGCTTTGCCGCCGCCATGTCGTGAAAAGCCAACTGGGTGCTTCGGTGTGAAAGAGAAACTACTTTGTTGGTCTCCAACCGAGGCCGCTATATGCTTGTCATGCTAGAGCTGATCCGTGGCTGGCGATGAGGAAATACCTTCACCTGCCTGTGATCGGCTTTCACCGTGGACGAAGCAAAGTCCAGCCCGGGGTCGCCACATGTGGTGCCGACATTTTAAATGCACCTTTAAAAGCTGTTCCAACTCAAGTTCTTAGCAATGCATATTACTAATGATAATAATTTTTTTATATATTTACAGCAGGAAATTAACATAATATCTTCATGGAACATGATCTTTACTTAATATTTTAATGATTTTTGGCATAAAAGAAAAACGATAATTTTGACCCATAAAATTTATTTTCGGCTATTGCTACAAATATGTGGTGTGTGTAAAATAAAGGATCAAATACAGCACCTTATATCTTGCAAAGTACTACTATTATTTTTTTAAATCAAACCTGTATATGTCAATCGTATGAGCATGAGCTACCCATGAACTAACACTGAACCGCTGTATTTATTAACTAACATAACAAATGCTCCTTAACAATGAGTAATACATTTGTTACAGTATTTATTAATGCTAGTTAATGCAATAACTAAGGACTGCTATTGTTAAGTGTTACCAGTTTTGGGAAAAGGGTTGTCATGACAATAAGTATTCACATATAATAATGAATGTGAATTTTCACAATGCATTAAAACAAAAAACAATGGTAGATTGCATTAATGCAATTTTTCTTTTGGTTTTGAGGTTAGTAATATGAATTTCCTTTCATGAGTGTGGCATCTGACCTCATACGTGTAGTTGGGGCAGGAGACCAGCAGGAAGATCCAAGTAAAGGGGTTTTTAGTCGGATATGGGATCTTCCTGGTCTTAGATCCTGCAGAAAGATAAAAAAGCATGACTTTTGGCAGTCTAATCACAGATTGAGTACAAGTTACAGATCTCGCTGTGGGATTGTACCTGGTGGTCGAAGGTTTCTCAGGGCAATGTGGATGGAGAAGTTTCCAATCTGACAGAACTGCGACCATAAAGAGATCATTAGACCTGTTAGTCAGTTTATCATCATTCAGCATGCTGTATAAAAACAGATCTCACCAGGAACACGGTTAGGGCCAGTCTGATCTGCTGTTCTCCGTAGGCTGCAACACAAACATGAGCTGAATACACATTTTGTATCTGCACACAGGCAACAGCTTTAAGAAATCTTTTGTACCTACATCAATTCGACTTTTAAACATGTAATTTATACATGTAACCCCTTGTTGGTTATGGTTGTTATTGTGGCTTTTAATGTTGGTTTTTATCTTTGTTTATGTGGATTTTTATTATGCAATGTAATGTTGATCAGTATATGTGCGGGATTCAGGGTCCAAGACAAATTTCCCCATGCACTGGGAACAATAAAGTGTACTGAATTGAATTAATGTCTCTGAAAGACATCTATTCGCTTTATTTGATCCAAATTACAGTAAAAGAAAGAATATTGTGAAAGATCACTGCAATTTAAAAGCACATTTTTGTATTTGAATATATATATGTTAAAACGTAATCTATTCCTGTGATGCAAAGCTGAAAGTGTATGAATGCGTGTGAACTCACTGGGTGGTGTGTACAGCGGGTGGTTAATGTAATAGGCCATCCAAGCTGCAAATCCCCAGTAGTACGTGCAGTTCTGCAAAACACACACCGAAATATTACTGCAAAGGTCCAATAATACCTAAAACATATTATTCTGACATACGCCAAAGTGACAGGCCCAAACACTGTATTAATAACAAACTGCATAAACCACATCTGAGAAGCGGCTGGGTGGCTGAATGTAAAATGTGACGTTTCTAGACTTCTGGTATATTCAAAAACATGTTTTTCTCTCTCTATATTAGAAGTCACGGCTCGACATGCTCAAGCTGTGATTTCACTCGTTTGCGCTCATAATTAATTGCCAGATTCAGTAAGACTTATTTCCAGCACTTTCTACAGTGTTTCTTAGAAACAGACATCTATTCTTATTATTGTTATGCTTAGCACAGGCCGAGTTCAGGATGTACGGTCTATTATTGTCTGGAACAAATTCAAAGCAATTAGAAGAATAAAAGCAAGTTTTGCATAAAGCACAATTTAATTGGTCATTAGTAATCCCCTCTCTGACAATGCGTTTATATTTGACAGTGTATAAAACATCTAAAGAAAGATGACACTTTTTTATGTCTCTATGTGTCTCTATGTGCAGATGTATTTACATCCATTACGAGAAGCGTTTCTCTCACCTTGAAGATGTTGCGCAGAGGCATAGTCCCGTGCGAGAAGCGATGGACGAACAGTGTTTCCAGGAGTCTCTTCACGTAGTGGAAGGAGTGACACATACACGCCAAACTAGAACAATAAAAACACTCAATTACCCATCAGCCCTCTGAAGCAGTCAATCATTTTACTGTGCAAAATGTCACAGAGAGAGACACCAAACAAACTGTCTTTACATAGAACGCTAACTTTTTCCATGATTAGCATTAAAGAGATCAAAGATGTGTCTTTATTGTCACGACACGATTACAAACGGTAAAATGTTTCTGCACTTACTGTACAACCCAGTGTTTGCTGGTGGTAAAGTCATATTTAGGCACATAAATAAACGGGACTCGGAAGTAAAACATGAGATAGATGAGCAGCGGGCCGGCGTACTCCGTCAGAAACACCTGAGAGAGACACAGCGACAGTACAGAAGCGTTAGAATGCGCTCATGAACTCTTACATGCTCAGTTCCTCTGCTGTAGGAAGTGCGGTCGTGTTTCCAGGTTATAAATATCTCATGCGCTCACAGAGATAATGTGACAGACACTAAACGGACTGGTTAAGAGGGACACATTAACACACAGCCGGATAAACACTGACATTAAACACATATAATACACATAATTGAGTCAAACTATGACGTTAGACACTAGCTCTCACTGAAGTTTATCAAAGCAGCCAGGAAACATCAGAACACCAATACAGCACTTGTTTCACACACTCTCCAGAACATAAAATCACGCTTTTTTTAATCATGTGATGTGCTGCTGCAAATATATTACAATATTCCAAAGGGACTTATATAACGCAATTAATGTCATGTGTTTGGATTCATCGTGAATGAGAGAGACTGGAGATTTGATTTATATTAAATGTATTACATTAAAAGGATTTGTGGTGTAGTGAGAAGATCTTATAGTAGAAGTTCATAGCTTATGGTCTAGCCGCAACAGTTTAAATGTTTAGTGTACCTAAAGCTCAAACTGTATCAAACTTGTGCGTGAAAGGGTCGGTGTGTCTCTGCGTCTGGTGTGTCTGTGCGTCTGTGTGTTTGTGTGTGTGTGTGTCTGTGCGTGTGTGTTTGTGTGTGTGTGTGTGTGAGTCTGTGCGTGTGTGTGTGTGTGTGTGTGTCGTGTGTCTAGAGTGTGTCTGCGTGTGAGTGAGGTATGTTGTGAGAGAGCGCGGCGTGTGTGTCTGTGTGTGTCCATGTCGTCTGTGTAGTGTGCGTGAGTTGGTGTGTGGTGCGTGTGTGTGTTTGTGTGTGTATGTATTTGTGTGTGTGTGTATGTATCTGTGTGTGTGTGTGTGTGAGGGTGTGGTGTCTATTCTTGTTTGTGTCTGTGATGTCTGTCGATGTGTCTGTGCGTCTTGTGTTGGTTGGTGCGTATATGGTGTGGGTGTGCTATGTGTGTGTGAGTGTGTCTCTGTGGTGTTGGTGTGTGTCTCGTGTGTGTGAGTGTGTGGTCTCTCACCGTGACCCAGCTGATCTGGGCCCCCAGGTCTCTGAAGTAGAAGGTAGCTGTGGTTCCCACAGGCAGGTGCTGCAGCACATCCTCGTCCTTCAAAGATTTTCCCTCTGCACAATAAACCCATAACGCATCAGCTCATGCCAACTAACAGAAACCGTCATCTACTGTACAATGGTGCACCACGGAAATCTAACAGAAAGGTCTCCAACACATTCTATTTATAATAACTTGACCACAAGTACCATAATGTTTTGATTTTGCTGCTAATCTTAGCAAACAGAGACCTACAGCACAGACAACGTATATAATCTTAAAGAAATAGCAGGAACTTCACAGCATCAATCTCTTATGCTGTCAAAAGATCATGTCCAGATAATGGACTCATATTAAACAAATTTTAATACGTACTGGGATCCAAACGAATGGATTGCCGGGCCGGGTACCACTGAGGGTCTGAAACAAACACATGAAATACAAGAAAACAATTACAGTACTGTAATGCACACATTTTAAACATACACGTTTGTTCAAATGTTTTGGTAAGGTATTTTTTGTATTTTTGAAAAATGTATTCTGCTCACCAAGGCTGCATTTAATCGATCAAATACCGTAAAAGAAAAAAAACCATACTGTGACAATATGATACAAATTTTAGCTTCTCTACAAAAAAGAACAGATGTATATGGAATGGGGAGGGGGGGGGGCGGGGGTGACCTTCTGACGGTAGTGTAAATACTCGGGTTCACCATTTGTACCCTTACCAAACTTTAAACTGTACATATTTCAAGCTAAGCAAGCCACCTTTTTCCGTGACAAATTAAAATACATGCTTTGCTCCAATTAGGCCCTTAAAAAACCTTGAAACTATAAATAACAAAGCTCATTAGCAGATTGTGAAGATCAGAGAGATCATATACTCCACGACTCTTGTGGAAGCGTGAGACCTATGACTTGATTTCCCCGATAGTAGCATTGGGCTCAACCTGCCAATCAAACAAACACAGTTAGAGCATGTGTGTGTGTGTGTGTGTGGTGTTGTGTGTGTGTGTGTGTGTGTGTGTGAAAATGATGGATGAAATTTAGACTACAATCCCCAGACGAGTGGGGCGTAGTAAAGAAAGCGCTCTGAGAGGACACAAACCACCAAACAAAACAACCCACCAACACAACACAGCCAACAGACCAGACTTCCCAAAAGACCTAGAGGTCCCCCGAAACAGCCAGGAGATTTTAGAAATCTGCAGCCTTATAAAAAATCTCCAAGAAACTGCTTTATCTGATGATTATGCGTTTCTTTCAGTAGACTGTAGCAAAATAACTACTGTATGTGAGAGCAACCGAAAGCATAAACAACTGACCCAGTGCGTAAAACATACAGTAAGGAAACCATTTCCAGATTTATGATTATTTCTCTCTTTAATAATTCAAAAACCTAATGAATGAACACACAAAACCTCAGCTGTGACGTAATATGCTTAGCAATGCATTTATCATCATAAAAACAATAAAATGTGACTACTTGCCTATTAAAAAAAAAAACACTACAAAACTGCAAATATCTCAACTACAAAGAAACAGCAATTAACACAGAGCTATTTTCAAGCAGAAAAGCTGAAATAGTATTTTCCAGTAAAAGTACTCCAATAATCTGAGTTTTACTTACTACTTTGAATTTATTTGTTTATTTTTACAATGCATCATAAAATACCACTTCTGAATGCAATACACCTTGAAGCCCCGTGAATAAACGCAATGGCATTTTCTGTGAATGTTTTCATGAAGTATAAATTTAAATCATTCATATTAGGGATGGAGAATATAACGGCCAACCACACGGTACGTCCGAAAAATGCTCATTGTGCTGTTATCGGTAGCGGCCTGATAAGAAAATTTGGCCGATATCTTAAAGCCGATAAATAATGCATTATTTCCTTCAGAGACACTTCAGATGCGCGCTGTTCATTTGCAGCCTTTTGTGCAATTGTACGTTGTAATATTGTGTTTATTTGATGTATATCTGATTTATCTCATAAAGAATGCGTTTGGTTAAGTTAAAATAGCGCTTCAGTTTACCGGTGATCGTCTTTAGCTCAGCGCACGCAGCTCAAACAGCAGTGCACAACATTAATAACTATGATTGGGAATGTTGTGTATATAACATTCTAATGAGAACATTATTATAATAAAACGTTGTGAATTCTTTGGGTTTAGTTGCTGTGTTTCAGCGCGTTGTTATGGGAAGAGCGCATCCACAACAGGATCACACATTCTGACTATAGCACGCAATAACTGCGCCATTTTGTACATATATAAGTTGTAATACTATGTTTATATTGTATTAATATTAATCTCAAGATGCATTTCCTTGAATTAAATAAGCTGCCAGCAAAACGCTTCAGTTTACCATGTTCATTCAGATCTTCAGCTTCAGCACGCGCAGCTCAATGGCTGCTATTTAAAACAGTGGTATTAATTTGTTACTTTTTCAAAAATCATTGATACATTATTAATAACAACCACTTGTATTTTTCTATCAGCAATATGGTTTAGTAATTAAAATTATTTAATTATTGTCCGTGCAGATGCTATTCTGTTTTATTGATCTGTGGCTTATTCATTTTGATTCTTTACACGTGTATTGATGTCCAGTGACTTGTTTGCATTATGTATGCATTATTTTATTTATTTGTAAGACTAAATTTGGTAATGGGAGAGTAAAAATATTTTTAAAACGTACACCGTTCAAACTAGGCTGCTTATGTTGAAGTGTTTGGGATGTGGCTTTTAATGATGAGACCTTTTTTGTAATCAGGCTCTCAAAAAGTATATAACAATTTGGATATAGATTTATCGGCCAACATATCGGTTATCGGCTTTCAAAAATAAAGAATAATCGGTTATCGGTATCGGCCAAAATTTTCATATCGGTGCATCCCTAATTTATATTAAAGCATCTGCTGAGCCGATAATTCCTTTTCCCTACAAAAACCTTTCAATCTTCAGTTGTTTGGAGCTACTCTCTAGGAATCTTTCCTTCT
The DNA here is from genome assembly GCA_018155175.1 of Sinocyclocheilus anophthalmus. Lineage (NCBI taxonomy): Eukaryota > Metazoa > Chordata > Actinopteri > Cypriniformes > Cyprinidae > Sinocyclocheilus > Sinocyclocheilus anophthalmus. The sequence continues at coordinate 28,658 of JADLZN010004916.1, forward strand.
GTGTATGACGTTATCATCACAGGCTTCCATTCCTCTGTGATGTCATGACGACACAGTGACATCACAGGGGAAGCGGCGGCTAATCCGAGGACAATCCCGCAGCGCGCTCCTGGCATTCTCCAGGCTTCATTACAGACACCTCCTTACAGGAAGACCTCGAGCCCCCAGACGCTCCACAGCCCTGAGTTTCTATAGATAGCAGCACTCTAGGGATGAGGATTTTACAGTGGGAAAAGCGTGTGCATTCCTTTGAAAATGACCAAGAGTAATTAAAGAGCGAATCGACTGAAGCTAATGGTTACAAGGCAGTATCTGTAAATGAATCGTTGATAACCAACATTGATTTGATGTTAAAAAACAACTTTTCTTTTTAGTTATTCAATTCTTTTTAATTGCAATTTAGCTTTACTGCAGTTCATAAATTGCTCTGCAGCACATTGTTAAATAAAACTGAAGCTAAAACCATTAAAAAACATTGCAGTTTCTCGAAATAAACATTAACTGATGTTGTATTTTATAAAAACTTATTTTATTTCACGTGGATGCCAAGAATACATTTCTAATTTTCATTTAGTTCAAGTCAAAGTACTAAATAACTCATTAATAAAAAACATCTAAATTACTGAAACTTAAAATAAAATAAAAGCAGAAAACAGATAAACTAATTTAAATAAATAATAAAAATTACTAGGCAACATTAAATTAAAAAATACAATATGGTATGTAAAATTAAATTTAAATGTAAAATTAAATTAAATTAATTTTGCAGACGCATTTATCCAAAGCGACTTGCAGTGCATTCAGGCTATACACATTTTTTACCAGTATGTGTGTTCCATGGGAATCGAACCGGACCTTTGCGGGTCAACGCAATGCTACCACAGGACTAGATACTATATATATATTTAACTATCATGAATCAACCTTACTCTAAAATACAAAAAAGGCATAACTGACATGCATTTTATAAACATGTAATAGTCAATATATGAAAGTGGATCAAGATTCAAAGTGTGTCCTAATCTAACAACCATGCGTTCTTGTCTTAGGACAACTTTGAGGAGCTTTTTTGATCCACTTCAAATGTTGACATTGCATTTTATTTCACGTGGATGCCAAGACCACCTTTCTAAGTTATTTATTTATTCAAAGTACTATCAAATTAATTAATAAAAATAAAAAACTGACCCAAAAAGCACAAGTTAGGTTAGAAATAAAATAAAAACGCAAAAGGCTATTTAAATAAAAAAAAAAAATGACTTGAGTAATAATGCTATCTAACAATAACACTGCTGTGGCATCACAAATAAACTTTTCACAGCACAGACATCCCATGACTTTTAATTAAGATGAAGTTGCATGTGTATATTTATCCGAGAGAAAATGCAGTGTAAAACGGTTTAAGATGATTTAGAGTCGAGTAATGCATGCAGTGAAAATGAAGGTAAAACCTTTCCTACCTTGTCCAGGAAGCAGAGCTTGTCCTTCGTCTTGGCGTCCAGAATCTCCACCTCGAAAAAGACCACAGCTTTCTTAGTCTTTTTAGTGGGTTTGCGTTTGGCAGGAGTGGGGGGTCCGGGTGCTGCTACCACGGCTCCGTTCTGAGCCTTTTTGGGCTGCGTGGCCTCTAAAGCCAAGGTATCCATACTGTCTGTTTTATTTGTCCACTTTCTCTGAGTTAACTTCTTTCCTCTCTTAGTCCCTCTCTCACCTCCGAAAACGAGTGTGGGACGGGAGCTTCACTGTCAGCTGTGGAAATAAATCTCTCTGTCTGTGCCCCCACAACCTCCCTCTCTCTCTCTCTCTCACTTTCTTTCTTTAACTCGACCCTCCCATGTCTGTGTTGTCACCCTCTTGTTCATCGACACATTCGGCCCCCGACCCCCTAAAAACACATGCAATCAAATCAACAAAACTTGTACCGCTTTCTCTCACTCACATTAACTTTATTCTCTTTTTTTCTCTTTTTCTTCTGAACCTCCAGAGGAAACGTGACCCCTCCCCAGTCCTCCCAGTATGTGCTAATTATAACTGGCCTTATGGATGCACACATGCACACACACACACACACAAAAAACCACACACAAACGTAACAGAGTCCAGGTCATCTCCTCATCTAGAGACAACCACTATTTACACAAACCCAAACTACATCACAGACAGAGTGACTTACAGACCATTTAAATTTGCACCCTAAGCTGAGGGGGCACTGCCTAATGTACAATTTTCTCAAAATAAAAAACCTGGCTGTGGCATGCAGACATACATTAACAGAAGTGTTGGTGAAAGTTACTTTTAAAAGTAATGCAGTACAATATAGCGTTACTTAGTCCGTTACTTATTTACTTGTATGCAGAAGGCCCTGTCATTAATTGGACAGGGCTGCTGTTTGTTTTAAAAAACAAAAAAAAAGTAGTTTATATTTTGGGAAAAAATTATAACAAGCCTTTTCACCAGAAGTGAAATGAATTAAGCCCGCAGGCGGAAGGGAAAGTACATTACGTCCGTAGAGTAGAGAATGCAGAAGAAGAATTTCATATCACACGTTCAGTCAATAAACAACGTACAGGTTGAAGAGGGCTATCGAAGGTCAGACAGCACTAGCTCTGGGATAAATACAAAAAGGATTATGCGTTTAACATTTAATTATTGCAGGTTTGCATCATATTCTGAGTTGCATTATTTTATTCATTTTGAGGAATACTGAAACTGTTTCTGTGAGTAAGATGAATTAATGCATATTCATAGCTTATTTTATTAACAGTAAACACTGATTCTCTCAGATGGGGAAGCGAGCGTTCAATAATAAATTGGGGGGAGAAAAAAAAGAACGCTTAATTATCTGAAAAAGTCACTCCGCGTATCTATTGACAATAAAACAATGGTTTTTAACGTCACTCGTACTTGAAAAAAGTACTCGGAGTACGTAACAGCTTACTTGTAAGAGTTGAACCCACTAACAATGGCATATATCATACACACCACCACACACCATACTAAGCATCCGTGGGTACGGGAAAGTATTCAGGACCACTAAATTTTTCACTCGTGTTAATATGCAGGCATTGATAACAATCAGTTAAGTACACTTTTTTTCCTCATTACACCCGACCCATACTTGACAGAAAAAACACCGAATTGTGGACATTTTTGAAGATTTCGTAAAAAGAAATAATGAAATTACATGGTCCCTAAGTATGCAGAGCAAAGGTGTCATGTATTAGATCGAAGCACCCGTTGGAGCTAATACAGACATGGAGTTTCTTTTTTTGGGGAAAGATGCCAACAGTTTTTCACACCTGGATTTGGTGATCCTCTGCCTTTCCTCCTTGCAGATCATCTCCAGTTCTTTCAGGTTGGATGGTAAACGTTGGTGGAAAGCCATTTCTAGGTCTCTCCAGAGATGCTCAATTGGGTTTAAGTCAGGGCTCTGCTGGGCCATTCAAGAACAGTCACAGAGAGGTTGTGAAGCCAATCCTTCGTTATTTTAGCTGTGTGCTTAGGGTCATTGTCTGGTTGGAAGGTAAACCTTCGGCCCAGTATGAGGTCCTGAGCACTCTGGAGAAGGTTTTCGTCCAGGCTATCCCTGTACTTGACCGCATTCATCTTTCCCCTCGATTGCAACCAGTCGTCCTGTCCCTGCAGCTGAAAAAAAAACCACAGCATGATGCTGCCACCACCATGCTTCACTGTGTGGACTGTATTGGACAGGTGATGAGCGGCCTGGTTTCTCCACACATACGATTAGAATAAGGCCAAAAAGTATATCTTGGTCTCTATCAGAGCCAGATAATCTTATTTATCACAATATGGGAGTCCTTCAGTGTTTTTAGCAAAATCCATGCGGGCTTTATGGTTCTTCATGAGGAGAGGCTTCCGTTCGGGCTTCACTCTGCCATAAAGCCCGACGGTTGGAGGGCTGCATGCTGGTTGACTTTATACACACTTTCTCATTCCAGACCTGCATCTTGGAGCTCGCCCACAGTGATCTTTGGGTTCTTCTTTATCTCTCTCCAAGGCTCTTCTCCCCCGATAGCTCTGGTTGGCCGGACGGCCAGCTCTAGGAAGGGGTCTGGTCATCCCAAACGTCTTCCATTTAAGGATATGGAGGGCCACTGTGCTCTTAGGAACCTTAAGGGCAGCAGAAATTTTTTGTAACCTTGGCCATATCTGTACCTTGCCACAATTCTGTCTCTAAGCTCTTCAGGCAGTTCCTTTTGACCTCATAATTCTCATTTGCTCTGACATGCACTGTGAGCTGTAAGGTCTTATAGACAGGTGTGTGGCTTTCCTAATTAAGTCCAATCAGTATAATCAAACACATTTGGACTCAAATGAAGGTGTAGAACCATATCAAGGATGATCAGAAGAAATGGACAACACCTGAGTTAAATATGAGTGTCACAGCAAAGGGTCTGAATTCTTAGGACCATGTGATATTTCAGTTTCTTTTTTAATAAATCTGCAAAAATGTCAACATTCTGTGTTTTTCTGTCAATATGGGAAGCTGTGTGTACATTAATGAGGAAAAAAAAAAAAACTTAAATGATTTTAGAAAATGGCTGCAATATAACAAAGAGTGAAAAATTTATGGGGGTGTGAATACTTTCCGTACCCACTGTGTATATACATATAATGAAGAGTTTATTTGCAAAAACATAACTATTAAAAAAAATCATGTTTTTTATTATCATGTTGATTGTGTTTTATTGTGTTAGTTAGCTGTACTTTAAAAAAACAAAATTACCTACATCAACAATAACCCAATGCAGTTGATTGAGATAGGGAATGCAAATTTAAAAAGATTTTGAAAATTCGTTTCAAAATCAGGAAGGATAAGAAAATATAAGAAATTACTTACATTTTCATGACAATTAACCAAATCGTCCATTATTATTATTTGCAATAACAACTCTATAGTACAATTTTAAATCGTGATAAAGTATGGTGATAAATTATGCAGATGTATGGTTGTCGGCAGCGCGCGCAGTTTTAGGGGGAGGGAGAGAGAGAGAGAGAGAGAGATTATTAATAACTTCGAAAGGCATGGGCATTTGACACTGGAGGAAATACCCTGCCAGTGAGAGAAACTCCAACTGAAAGAACTGCGTGGAATACAGCCGACATTACTTTAACGTTTACTTTGAAGAGAAACAGCGCCCCAGAGACGGCTTGTTCAAGTCCTCCTCAGAGCGTCTGAAGCAGCGCGTGAGTGCCTTCGCGCCGGACATGGACAGAACCAGCAGACATGTATATAGTTTTGATAACATGTGGAATTAGGTCGGTTGTGTGGCTTTCTTAGTTTATTTCTTAATGTATTAGCTACTTAAATGCTATGGTTTACGTCCCTGAGAGAAACCTCTCGGCGTCCTCTTGTCAATTGTATCAACAGAGACTTTGACCGAAGCTGCTCCACGCGTTCAGCAAGCAAGTGCTACATCAGCATGTACATGTCTTTAAGAACGACTCATATTCTCTGGCCAGATTTGATGTGCACTGATGGTACATGAACACAGAAACATCCTCTACTTCCGGGTTTATGCAGAGCTGTAGCTTCATTCTTTACGATTAAACTCACTCACGAGCGTTGACTTAGTCAATATTCACCATCACATCACAGCAAATACTTTTGTTTTTGCTCAGAAAACTTAACTTAATGGTGCTCATTGACACAACTAATGAATACAAGGAGTCATTCCCATTCAAAATGCATCTCGTTTGAGAAAGCCCATTGATATTTTATGCTTCCCTCGAGGACGAATTATGTTGCAAGCGATATTGCACATACTGTGTTGTGCTAATATGGCACAGGGGTTGTTTGAGACTCTGGGTCGAGGCTGTAAACCTTCCCTGCTCCAGGTCCAGGCTCTGTATCATCTGTCATCTAACAGATCGCTTTATTCATTATTCTTCAGTCCGGTTAGGCCGAAGTGCTGTCACACTATAGCGAGTTTCTCTAATCTGCAGCCTCCGTCGTGTCATTGTAGCGCGTGCGATTCATTCATTTCAATACGGCACGATCACGTCTCGATCTCAAGAGCATCAGGAAGAGCGTCTCGAAACGCTGATGAAATCTGAAAAGCAGTAACAATGTCTTACCTCGTAATGCTTCATGTTTGAATGGCTTATCCCAGCCAGGTGAGAGACAAGCGCGAGGCCCAATCAAGATGCCGCACATCCAGTGGCCAGAGAGAGATGAGCGCTGGCCAACACCTCACGTCCATTTATCACCAGAGACGCGCTCTTCGATCTTTCGTCATTGGGTCGTAAACACGCATCAGAGACGCCTTTTTTGTATTTCTAACCAATCGGAGTCCGAGGTTCGACCAAGGAGCGCGCAGTGTGGCATCTGAGGGCGAGAACATTTGGCGGCCACGTCATGCCTCAACAACATCCACGGTCTCCACTTGCTTTCTAATAAATCGCAAGTATGTTAGTTGTCTGTGCTCACTCTCAACTTTATTGATCAGTGCTAAAGGGTGTGGTGACCCGTGTAGCTTTCATTTGGTTCCTTCTCGCCCTTAAACGCGTTGTGTACATGCGTCATAGATAGCTAGCATATTGTATCATGACTTTCCCTATTCCGACCCACGCGTCCTTGGTACATCGTGCACGTGCCGACTCGCGGCATGTGAGTACGGTCAACTGGATCGTGGCCGTTCACCATATAATCATGAATTATGCAAAGCGGTAATCACTTTCTGTGTGAAATGTCATGTATATAATATATATATGTGTGTGTGTGTGTGTGGTGTTGTGTGCTGTGCGATACCACCTGATTTGTTTTTTTGGTGTTTTGGCTTAGTGTTACGTTATAAAAGGTGTCATTATTATACTTCATATCCTTTGTGCTGTAATTTTGAATTGTTTTTAGCTTATTTTTTGTTTTTTCATTTAAATGTTCATTTTGAAATTTTGTTATATTGCATTTGTCCCTTTTATTTAACTCTTTATTGTTTAAATGTATAGATCTTAAAGTTTGCGGGTAAAGTTTTCGTTCCTTTTGGATTCTGTTTTTCAGTTGTTTTACACTCAACATTCGATTGCTGCTGCTGTTGTCCTCATTGTTCAAGTTCTCGCTTTGGATAAAAGCAGGCTGACTAACGTGACTAATAAATAGAATAGTATACTATATAGAGTTATATATATACTATATTTAATATGGTTTTATGCCCAGTATGTTATTAAGAATACCAAGCAAATTGAAAAAATGGTTTTTTGAAACCCGTATATACTAGTACTAACTGTATAATATAGAGAAGTCCTGGGATTTGGTTGGTTCACATTTATTACACACACACACACACACACCAACACACAAATGGTCCTTGAATGAGGGACAGACTAAATAGAAGTCTGCCTAATAAAGTATTTTATAACTCAGTAACCTTATATTAAGTTGTTACTGTAATTACACATTATTATTCACAAATTACTTTACATCATACCTTTTAGAGAAAAAAGTACGATAAATATACACAACGAAAGTTTAAATCTATTTAAAACATATCTTACATATATAAGAAGTAAGTAATAAATCATTTAATGGACAAAAAGGTACACACTAACAGAATCACCATCTTCCTCTGATAGTAGGTCACTCTGGTCAATATTAAATATGGCAATATTTAAATGGAAGCGTAAATGTGTGTAAATAGATGTTGTGTTCAAATTGACAGGTTCTTTAGGGATGGGCATACCACTTATTTTGTTGATAGACGATAACGCTATTTTTCAAGGCAGTACGCCGATACCGATACATACTTATACTAAACTTTTAGAAATGATTAAATTATTCAATTATTAAATACGTACGAGTAAAATTGGTATGAACCCTCTTCCTTTATTGTTAAAACACATTTTAAACAGTCATACCCTTTATTGACTTATTAGGCTGATATTTTTGGTTTGCAGATGGTTCCTGATGTTGTTTTGTTTACACTGATTCAATCTACAAATATGACAGTTGACTACGTCCTTTAGTAAAACCATGGTTCAATTTGTCATCATGGACTGCCAGTGACCGGCTGTTTGCATGCATAAATGCAACCTTTTTAATTTGACAGCGTAGGATTTCTTAGTAACTTACAGATAGAACATGATCAATATTATCTTGCAGCGTTTCAATTTAAATAACAGTAATTGCACAAACTACGTAGGCTACAATTTAAATTAGTTTATTGTGAAATAACTCTGTCCTTCTGTCTCTGATGAGAATTGTTCAGGGCTGCCGTTCCCAAAAACTTTAATGCTTTCTTATGATACTTTTAGGAAAAGCAGCCCTGTTTGAATGCACTGGGGGGCCAGTGAGTGAACGCTCTCTGTGATGGAGAAGTTCTGTCCTGCAACATGTGTGTGTGTCCAGATGAGCAGGAACATAGTTATGTGCTACACAATTACTCGCTAACAAAGGTTATTCGTCCAATTCAAAGCATTTGTACACATTATTATTATTATTTTGTTAAATAAACAAAACCACTAGTAAATAAAACGCACCTTAGTATCGATATTTTTTGGTTGAGTATCGATACTTTCGATACTCGCATCAGTATCGATATATCGATACTTCGGTTCATTATAATTGTACGCCCATCCCTCGTTTTTTGTAGGAACCGATTTAGTTTCGTGTTCATCAGTGTCCAGCAGCAGATCTACGGGTGCAGCAGCAGCACATCCACGTGGTTCGGGTGTGGAAACAAGCAGCTGACTTTTTTGAGAAATTTCTCGATCTTTCTTTGCGGTTTCAAATAGGGCGGAACCACAGCGATGCAGGGGCATAAAAGCCACCCCAGGTGGATGGGACAACACCTCTCCGGTGAAAGTACTCCGAGATCTGTTTGAAGTTGTTCCTCAACGCTAGCAGGACTTCTCTGAACCCCGCTGTCTGACTTCTGGAGAATATCGACCTAAAAACACGCTCGATGGTGAAGATGGGGAGGGATTATTACAGTGTGCTGGGAATACAGCAAGGCGCATCCGACGATGAGATCAAGAAAGCGTATCGCAAACAAGCGCTCAAGTACCACCCGGACAAAAACAAGTCACCCGGCGCCGAGGACAAGTTCAAGCAGATCGCGGAGGCTTACGACGTTTTGAGCGACCAGAAGAAGAAAGACGTATATGACAGATTTGGTGAAGAAGGTGAGTAAAACGATGCAGCCTTGTGGGGCTTTTGCGCCGTGCCTGATGATAGAGATAGAGATAGAGATGGGGAGAATTTAAGACACACTTTTAGCAATTCGTGTTAAATAGTGCACATCTTAAACTATCGTGTCTATGTTTGTTCAGAGATTATATGAGCTCACTGACTGGGTCAGTTTTTTAATCTGTATGAGATTCTGTTTATAGTGCGCGATATTTAATGTAGATGACTATAGTATATTCTTCATGTTAAAGGGATAGTTCACCCAAAAATGAAAATCATGTCATCATTTATTCACCCTCATGTCGTTCCAAACCTGTATGAGTTGCTTTCTTATGTTGAACACAAAAGAAGATATTTTGAAGATTGCTGGTAATCAAACAGTTGCTGGTTACCATTGACTTCCATAGTATTTAGAACCAGCAACTGTTTGATTACCAGCAATCTCACAAATTATCTGACGTTTGTTGTTCACATAAGAAAGCAACTCTACAGGTGGGAACGGGGAAAAAACCATGAGGGTGAGTAAATGATGACATTATTTTCATTTTTGGGTGAACTATCCCGTTAATATTTTTGTACTTTACGTTTTAATAGACACTAGTTGTTATGCTGCATTCTGATTTGGGCTACCTGAGTGGGGCTTTGTGGAACGCCTCGCGCTTGCTGGAAGATTCTGATGGTCACGTGGTAGAAAGAGGCGGGGCGTTTGCGTGCTGTCAGCAGTTCTGCGCGTGTTTGGGTTGTGTCCCATTCCAGAAATTTTGAGCAACCCTAGACTTGTTTTTTTTTTCTTTTTCAAGAAGAAAATGCAGGGGAGAGCTGGCCACAACCTAAGACATTTTGACTTTCTCAGTTTGTGAAAATCCACTTGGGGTTCAGAGTATAATTATTTAGCCACAGTAATTTCACACCTGTCTAGTACACAAATAGTATGTTTGTTTTTTTTTTTTGTCTTTCTTTTGTTATTTTTGTTCTTCTTTTGTTACTTTTTTTTGTTCGGTGGTTTTTTTTTTTTTTTTGTTTCCTTCTTCGTTTCGTTCCGTATTCTTTCTTTTTTACTTTGTCGCTTTGTTTCATAATTAGTGTGTATACGTTTTTCTTTATTTACCCTTAAAAAATGGAAGTCAAATGTAACAACATGCCCCGTAGGATTGTAACATCTGAGGGGCATGTTGTAACATGACCATATGACAATGAATAGACAGCGACAAACTAAAATACTTTATCAATAAAATAATTTACTTTTAAAAAATAAAATAATGGTGTTTTTTGAGACAATGAACACATTGCAACCTTGCTTGGGACGGCCCACATAAACAATTCAAAAATGCTTTTACTTTCTTGAAATAATCATTCTGAATCATTTAAACATTGACTGTCAGTCTTTTATTTTCTCCTGTTTGCTCTATAGTGTCTCATTAAAATTCATTAAAGTAAATAGTGTAAATTCCATTGCTAGTCCATAGAAGCATGGTTAATAACTGATTGAAAGCAACGTCCCATCTGCACACCTGGAATTTAACACCGGTTAGTGTCTTCTGCTAGTTAGCGAAGCATTAAAAAACTGATAGATCTAAACTGATAAATAACAGACTGGAGATTAAAATAAAAGCAGATTTGTCTCTTTTTAAATGAATACTAAAAACTGAGATGAAAAACTCACTTAGAAATGTACTTTTACTATGGTAAAATAAATATTCTGCGATATCTTCAAAAAACTTTTGAATTTTGGCGCACTTTTTTTCTCTACATAGTGTTGATGTGGCAACAAGTAAATACCTTCAATTTTGTTATGCTAGCGTGTGTGGAAATATTTAAACCACGTGTGTTACAACTAACCCCGCATTAGTTTGTGCCCCGCGCTCCCCTGCAATACAAAGTATAATCCAAACGATAATGACTATTAAAGACAAGATTTTCCATAAAAAAGGAACTTGTGGTGAATTCCAGTTGGGAGGAATTAAAATTCCCAGCTCTTCTGGGAGGTGTAGTAGTTGTGTAATCAATGTAATGAACCGCTTTAATAGATCGTAAAGCTTTTGGACCGTTGGTGCAGCATTTCTGAGTTGTCTGTGATTTTTATACAACACCATAAAAGTCTAATATGTGAGCTCTTTGTTTGTCATATTCAGGACTGAAGGGAGGCATCCCCGGAGGTGGAGGTGGTGGCGGGAATTTCACCTACACTTTCCAAGGCGATCCTCATGCAATGTTTACAGAGTTTTTCGGAGGACGGAACACTTTCGGACAGTTTTTCGGACGCAACGGTTGCATGGAGGAGGATATGGAAACCGATGACCCGTTTGCCAGTTTTGGCATGGGCGGTTTCCCCCGCTCCTTTAACACGCGCAGTCACGGCGGGAGACTGGAGAAAAAACAGGACCCTCTGGTGACCCACGACCTGAGGGTCAGTCTAGATGAAGTGTTCACTGGCTGCACCAAGAAGATGAAGATCTCACGCAAACGCCTGAACCCCGACGGAAGAACAACGCGCTCTGAAGACAAGATTCTTTCAGTGGAGGTGAAGAAAGGCTGGAAGGAAGGAACCAAGATTACTTTCCCCAGGGAAGGTGATGAGACGCCATCAAACATCCCTGCAGATGTGGTGTTTGTGGTGAAAGATAAACCGCATCCCGTGTACAAACGAGACGGATCAGTCATTATTTATCCCGCAAAAATTACACTCCGAGAGGTAAGACCGGGATTTTAAGAATTTCTTTACAAACTCTTTTGTAGTCTCTTTGCATCTTTCTAATCCCTTTTTTCTCTATTTTCTCAGGCACTTTGTGGTTGCACCGTCAACGTCCCAACATTGGATGGTCGAAAAATTAAGTTAACCACTCAGGAAATTATTCGTCCCGGGATGAAACGGCATGTCACTGGGGAGGGTCTTCCTCTTCCAAAATCCCCAGACCGCCGCGGGGACTTGGTTGTCAAATACGAGGTCCTGTTTCCTGAAAGACTGAGTCAAAGTGCCAAAGACACTATCGCAAATGTTTTGCCAGCTTCTTGAGCTGTGTATATTATAACGCTGGAGCCACTGCCATTGGAGATTTTGGTTTCATAGCATTTAAAGATGAATATTTGAGCTCAGCCCAATAAGGTGCCCATTTGCTGCTGCAAAACAAAATTCTGTAACATACTGCCATTGAGAGACTATCTGAACCAAAACATAGCTGGACTGGACTGGTTTATCTATCGGTGTCATGTACATGAACCCATGTTTCCTTTGGGTTTAGTCCAGCACAAAGTCTCTAGCTGTGGCCTCTGGGCCAGTGTTTGGTTGTGCACTACACACATCTAAGTTTACAATGTTGTCTTGTTCCAAAGATGGACAGTAGAGGATGTTGTGTTGTGTGGGGATACATATGGTTTCTTTTCTGACTTGATACCTCAGGAAAGGCTTTCTGTGAAAGCAGCCTGTAATTATTCTTCCATTACAGTTTAATGGAGACGTTTAGTAACATCATGAAAAGTCATTCACAATGTAGTGCTGGCCCAAAGTGATTCCTGCTTGGATCGTCCCTCATCTAAGTATGTAAATCAGCACATGCAAGAAATCACATAGACAGCAAATTTACAGAAGAAATGTGATTTTTTTTATTTTAATGTGTTTTTTATTATTAGATTAAAGTAAAAATAATGACTGATGTCAGTTCATTCCTTACACAAAATGGCATTGAACTGTTTTTCTGTTTTCTTAACCGATGTTATGAATTGTTCTGACTTTTGTCTCTGTGAAATTGAATTTATGTTGCTTCACATTGTTGATATTAAACAGTATGTGGGACACCTAATGTTTTTTCTTTTCTATTCTATAATGCTGCACATTTTGTTTGAAATGTTTTGCATAAAGGCAGTATCTGAACTTGGGTTTGTGTGATTACCGTGTTAAGGTACCAAATATTTTTTAACAGAAAATAAGAAAAATTCTTACATTTGCAATTGCGGTTTCAATAAATAGTATTCAAAAATAATTGTAAAATTACATTCTTTAACTTGCTATGAAATTATTTATTTTAAGTATACAGGGCTCTAAAACAATAATAGCATTCCCTTCACCAAAACATTAAGTATTGATAATTGTATAGGTTTATATCGGAGAACTGACATTTGTAAAAAGAAAAAAAAGCAGTGAAATTTATAGTTGAGACTAATATAACCTCTAAATAATGATAGAATCACTTTTATAATAATGGCACTTCACTCATTTTCTGAACTTGATGCTGTGGTCCTCAGTGTTGTTTGGCACAGCAAAGACATCTGAAGAACTTCCTGTACTGCTCCCTGACCTGAACAAGAATGAGACGAGATTCAATTTTAACCTTGGTTAAGAAATAAATCAGAACGTGTCCAGGTTATATTTTAAAATCAAACAAAATCTAAAAGTAAAAAAAAAAAAGGTGCTGCATTAAACCAAAGTCCCTTTAAGACATGTCATGCCACTCGGCGGCCATCTTTGAAACGCCTCTCAGGCCTGCAAGTGCTGCTCCTATCTCTTTGAATGGGGAAACATCAAATTCTACAAAAATGTTCACTAAGCTTGCGATTAAAATACCAAAGAAATCTGATATCAACTGTGTCATAAATGTTATTTTGCTCAAATAACGTTATAAAAAGCTTATTCAGGCTAGATCAGCCAGTGCGCATGCGCAGTCCTGATGGTGCGTTCAAGTCATGTCGGATAGATCGTATTTACGAGTTGAACGCACATGAACGCCACCACAAAGTCATTATTACGAGTGGGAAAATCGAAATTTTCTTTAAGCCGAGTTTCCGAGTTGGGGGCGTGTCTATGGGAAACATGTCGGAATTCATGGATGCAACGTCTGTAGTTGACGGTAAATTTGGTTTAAATTGATAGTTTAGTTGTCCTATAAACTTAAATTGGTCATGTGCTTGTTGCGCAGCTAGTTACCTATAGGTTAAAAGCTGTTTGTTTGCCATGGGTTCATTTTTTAAAATATTAAAAACGCAAAACACACCTGATGCGAATTCTTTGCTCTTCATTTTCTATAAGCAGAGTTAACAGATCCTGTTGTATTTTCTTGTAATTTATTGAAAGAAGGTACATCGTCATCTTGTGTCGACTAAACTGACTTGAATGCACCTGTCGTCGTAATTACGACTTGTCAACAACCCAACTCGTAAGTACGAACGTCCCAGGAGGACTTGAACGCAGCATGAGCTCATGTCTCAGAACGCTGACTGTTTCTATTGCAGCCGAGACTTCTAACGGCAGCTGACTTTACCGTTTAGTGATTGGCTCCTTCATTCAGAAGGCGGGGCTTCCTGCGATTGAGCGGCCATATTGAGCGTTGCATTTTTCCCCATTCAAAACTATAGGAGTGACATGTCTTGGGTATTCTATAGTCTTTGATTAAACTTAAAAGCTGCACTAAGCAATTTTTGAAAAACGCTTTTGACCGCACTTGTAGCCAATCAGCAGTAAGGGGCGTGTCTTGTAATGATAGAGAGAAGAGAGCGCTCAATGTGAGTGTACAGGACGGATATTATCAGATCGACTATAGATAGAGAGAATTGGAAGAAAAAGAGGAAAATATCGGAGAAACAAAACATTAAAAAGAAGGGTTACGATCAGGCAAGAGGTAGGACCCGCATAAATATCAGAGCAGCTTTCCAGCGGTGGAGAGAACTCAAGGAGCGGGAAGGGCTTGAATCGGACGCCGAGGTTGCGTTGTTTATTTTTGATAGGTGAGTAACGTTGATCTTGTTGGCATTTGTTTGAATATGCTTGTGTGACATCTTCGCTTCCGTGATTGTCGTTATGCCAGGGTTGTGTACGTACGTGTGCGGCGGAGATATTAAAATAGGGGCGAGGTCCTGACGGAGTATGGGCGTGTTTGTTTTGGTGCTTTCAAATATCAGCAACGTTTGGAAAAAAAATCACTTAGTGCACCTTTATCTTTTGAGAATGTTGTAATTTTGAAAATGACTAATTAATCACTGATCTTGTGAGTTGTTATATACTAAAACAATTCTTCAAAATGTAACAATTTTTTTTTTCCAAAAAGGAAAATAAAATGCTCAAAGTTATTCCTCTGCAAAATAATATATTGAAATAGATTTTGCATCTGTTTGTAATATTCACCCAAGTGGGTAAATTCAGAAGATGAGAAAGACATGATAGACTGAATATAGAGTAGTTAAAGCTGAGTATGTGATGTCTGACCTCATTATTGAGGACACAGTAGATCAGGAAGATGAAGGTTCCCTGCTGGGAGTTCAAGATCAGGAAGAGGATCTCCAGCACCTTACTGCCATTAGTGAAGAAACCCAGAATCCAGGAGCAACCAAGAACCACAAACTGAGCCAGTGTTTTAAACACCATAATCCTGCAGAGATAATGTATCTTTATTGACTATAATAAAAACACTATATGTGGTTTTCCTTACAGCAATTACATTATAATATTTATTACTTGTTTTTTTTCAACTGTGAAACATCAGCGTTCAGTTTTGTGAGAGATGAGTTCAGACTGATGATGATGCAGATAAAGAGAATCATGTTTAACTGCAAAGTAGAAAAACAATAATTAATCACCATGTTTTCCTTTTAATACAAATCAAAATCATGAAAATGAAACATGCTTACTGCTAGTATGATGCAAACAGGTCCCAGAAAACTCCAGATGAAGCCTTTATCCATCTTAATCCAGCAGCTGTTTGGAAGAAGATGCTGTTTGGAGTTTATGAAGGAATGATACAGTTTGAGGGGAAAAAAGGAGAAAACACTAAACTCACTGTTCGCTTCCGTAGCCGTCAGGAACCAGACCGACAGACACGGCCACCACAACCAGAGCAACCAGATATCCAATCACACACAGGAATCCACTGCTAAGCACCTTCCTCATTTTGGAGCTGATCTGTGATAGATTCTTCACACAGATGAAGAGCAGCACAGCTTCAATGAGCATCCACACAAAGCCGGAGAGAAAGAGGAAGTGCAGAAGGCCTGAGATCACGGCACACAACACCTGGAGACCATGAGAGACGGTTATGATGATTCTCAGTGAGGCTGTGCTGAGCTGTAGGGCTCCTTCATCATTCTCACCTGCTGAGGCCATATGAAGCTCAGGAACCGCTGCGTGAGCAGGAACAGAAGGTGAGCCAGCAGAAGACTGATGCAGATGTTGATTCGAGCTACATTATTCACTCCAGGACTCCACTGACAAAGGACAAAGGTCAACAGGGCCAAACTGAAGAACACCAGCCCCACGATCACACACACCAAATTCAACAGCTCCAGCAGTGGGTCGTTCTGAGAAAACATGTCAGAGTTCATGAGTGCCAAATCTGTGCTGTTCTGCAGTGTTCACTGGAAATGTTCTGTACCTCTGGTGGATGGCTGGTTTGCATGATGAGAGCGAATGTGGACAGATGATCACAGGAACACACAGTGTAGCTGCTGTTGGTCTCTAAAACAGAACAACCATCTACAATCCACTCGCTGATATTCCAGTACACACAGGACAGAGAACCACTGGGATCAAACTCCTGAAAAAGATGAAGAAAATATCAGAACACTGAATATTAGATGTTTTCAGATGTTCATCAGTTCTCAGGTTGGACAAACACATGTCAGTTTCTCACTCTGATGTGTTTTAGGGTGAAGTTGACTGGTTTGGTGAGTTTAGTGTTGGTGGTTTTGGGAAGAGTAGCTGAGATCACAGTGGACATCATGGTTTTAATCGTGTTGTTTGATGTGTTGAAGAAGTCTGGCTTCAGTAGATTCTCCATCGTGATGTAGCTCATGAAAGCCACTGCAGCTGATCCTGTGTGACAGAAATAGAGTGTGATGTGAAATGTGAAGTACAACAATGAAAAAACTGCAAGTGAACGTGATTTAGTTGTACATATGTCTCTTTCTTAAATTGTTTCTTCTTTAATGTTTTTTTTATTTATTTATTTACTGCACACTATAACATTTCACATACTTGTTTCATTGTTGTTCTTGGCGATTCCAATGAGATCGATGTCCACAGAGGAAGTTGTTGTTTCAAGTCGAGGTATTTTATCTAAGGTGACATTTGGTCCAACCATGAAGACTTCTATCTCTGGTTTAAAAAACAAGCTGCTCCATTTAGTATTTTTAATTTACTTTACCTCATTAAAAAAATTTTTTTTTTAATGAAAATCCATGCAATCTGCACAAATATATAACATGACTAGTGTGCTTCAGTTCTGAACTGGTTTTGTGTGAGGACTCAGATTTTATATTGGACATCAAGCAGCAAAATTGTTTATTGAACAAAAGTAAATAATGATGTCCTTAAAATTCAAATACTGTAATTGACTATTTCCATAAACTGCACTGACTTATGGTTTTTATCGTTTGAGTGTTTGGTAAATGTCTCATGAATGTTGATTGTTTTGTCTTGCAGTGACTATCCGCAAAACACATTGTAGTCACAAACCATTTCTATCCATTTCTATGCTGCACGTTTCATATAACCATGGGTCATATTTTCTTTGAACATGTTTTTAAGCATGAATGTGTCACTTGACCTGGCCATGTTGACATCTGTCTAATGAGACAGAGCACAGGCAATACAGGACGTTTTTTTTTCTGCTCTCTTTTAAAATGAGTTGATAATGATACACAATTAAATAGTTTCTGTGTTGC
Organism: Sinocyclocheilus anophthalmus; assembly: GCA_018155175.1. Taxonomy (NCBI): domain Eukaryota; kingdom Metazoa; phylum Chordata; class Actinopteri; order Cypriniformes; family Cyprinidae; genus Sinocyclocheilus; species Sinocyclocheilus anophthalmus. Next base: position 46,449 of record JADLZN010004916.1, read on the forward strand.
ATTCAGCATTGTTGCTTTCTGCCACCTGTGATCCACCGCTGCTCTAGAATATAAAAAGTCTCTGACATTATATATAATCTCAGTTTCATCATTAATAACTGTTTCTTCACTTACCTACAGCAGCAAGAGTAAAGCTGACACTGTCATTTGTGTCTGTTGGCTTCACTAATGTAGAGATGAGTTTCTCACTGGCTTTTAACACACTGTTTCCAAAGGAGGCTAGTTCAGCTGGGCTTGCTGATGATGATGATGACTCTAGAATCTTCTCCATAGCATTGAGGACCACTTTCAAAATTCTCATCACAGTCTAATTTATTGACCAGAAAAATACAGTTACCTTACATGTAAATGGTAAGACTGCACTGCAATGTCGATCATCTATTATCTAGCGAGATTTCATTTGATTATTTTATCATTTTTCTCTTGAAGACTTACATTCACAGGAAGCTCTTGAGCTGTAATGTTCTCAATCAGCTCAAGAAGATTTTGAAGACATTCTAGAGAAGTCTGTATCTGAAATCACAATTGTGAAGGCAGAATTTGATGATTTTGATCAGGTTTATGTATTAATAGCTAATTAGTTTAAGCACGAATCCATAAAGATTAAATAGAAAATCTAATTCATATTAAAAATATCCAAAATGCACATCTTATTGCACTGCTCTCTGCACTATAATTGATAGAAGCTGTGAGTCCAACTCTAAAACCTCAATTTCAGAAACTCAACTTACAATGCATCCTTCCGGCAGCGTTATATTTATAACTGCAATGACAGAAATCAGCATGAAGACAATAATACAATAAACCAAAAAAAAAACATTCTCAGAAAACAGCTACATTTCAGGAAGAATCCACTATGTTAAACTTGTACTTAAAGATTAGCAGTCGACGATTCTACATTATAATTTCTGTTTAATTCTACACATTCACAAACATTCAGTAAAAACACAATCAACAGAGGAAACATCAGACTACATTACCAGCTGAGCTCGTCTCTGGTGTAACTGTTGTATGAGTGCTGCTGATGTTAGTAACAGCTGAAAACATAATGAATGGCTGATGAATATCAATTAACTAAGACACAAATAATACAAAGGACACCGAAAAAGGTCTACAATGATTTGCACCTGCACATTTCACACTTTTTTATTCCTCATCTTTACCTAGAGACAAACACACTCACACACCTGTTCAATTCTACAGATCCACAAACATTCAGTCAAAACACAATCAACAGAGGAAATATCAGACTACATTACCAGCTGGGCTCGTCTCTGGTGTGACTGTTGTATGAGTGCTGCTGATGTTTGTAACAGCTGAAAAAAAATATGGCTGATGAATATCAATAAATTAATCAATAAACAATAAAAAAGGCTCATGTAAATATAATCACCTGCACAGTATGCAGAGCATTTAGTTGGTCTAACCAGCTCATAGACATAATAATTGCTTGGACAGGCTTTGACTTTAATGGGGTAAGACCCGTAATAGCAGCAGTAATTGCTCCAGTGACCGCAGACATCTCGAGTGACGACTCCATCTGTAACTGCTGGGTGTCCACCATGAATCCACAGTGGGATATTGGTGCCACAGCTATAGATTTCAACACATGTGTCTGGGATCTGAGTGCTCATGTTGTTAATGAAGAGACGATACCAGCCGCTCCAGGTGACAGACTGGTCACACTTGTAGTTGTGTGTTGACTGCTGTTGACTGCTGTTGGCTCTCCATGGTTCGTCCAGCACAGTGTAGTTGTAGCAGGGGTCAACAGAGGGATAAGCTGTTATGAAAACATTAAACAAATGTGTTGCTTAAAAAATTACAGCTGTTTCCCCGTAACCTCCGTGGACAAAGCAGTTGCCATTAAGAACACTACATTATTAGGTATTACATGGAGTGAAGATGAAAACAAAATGCCATCGAATCTTTTCCGAAGACAGTCAGAACCTTCAGAGGTGCATTCACATAATTAATTCATTTATATATTCATTTGTATAATTCCCTTAGCACTCTTTTACGTAAAATCTACCAGCTTTCTGCCATGCTTTCACACAAAACGAAACTACTCTGCATGCTATGTGCAGGTGAGACTGTTACTTGAAACTTTGCTTTATGCTGGGCAGTATTTATTTACCCTCAGGTGTTCAAATCACAGTAATCGAATACGGTTATAGTGATAAATATGAAACGGTAATATTAACCGTGGGGAATTTTATCATGATTTATCGTCAAACTGGTTGCAAATTGCCACTGCCCCTGGTAATTTTCAAAATACGTTTATGGACATTTCCTGTCATTCTAAAACACAGCATACTGCAATGTGTAATTACAAATACAGTATTGTGAAAAATCAATACAGAAAATTCCTTCATATTAACACAGTACACTGGGCCATATTTTTACGGACTTTTCTTAGAGTGTAGCATACTAACTATAACTACTAATACACTGCTTAAAACTAAATGTTCAGAATGTGTAGTTTTACTAGTTAACTAAATCATCAATAAAATACCTCATGTAATTGTAAAATTATTACCGTTCAATAATTGGGTCTTTATTTAAAAATAAAAGATCATAACACAATTTTGTTTATATTACTTTTACTAATATATACTGTGTTTATATTACTTTTACAAACAAATCTAAACGAACATATTTGAAATCATATTTTACACTAAGATAGCCAGTCAGTTTGAGTAATCTCATTGCGTACAGTTTTGCATTGTGGATACATGACATCAAGTTCTGGAAATTAATCATGAGACTTTTTGCTGAGATCCGGCGAGATGTTACAGAAAATGTTCTAGTGTAAGTTAGCTTAAATATGAGTAATAATTAGATAATACATATAATTTGGTAGTAAAGTGTTGCACATTTTATTGAGTATGTGTATTTGCAACTGCAATTACTTAATTAAAAACACAATTACTAAGTTGTGTCATCTGTTATAGGGACTACTCAACAGTTTATATTAAATGCAAAGTATTGAAATCAAAATAAAGCTCTGTAAATACCTGCATTTTCACAACACTATAAGCGTGTCCCACACTTGTGGTCTTTATGGTCACTTGAACACTTGGGCCAAATACAGGAAATACGTCATGTATGTAGACAACTGATCAAGTGCAAAGACAACAAGTGTGGGTATTTGGACAAGCCCTTAAACACTGCTTTCTTGATTAATTCAAATACAACTGACACTATCTTGCACCTCAGTTATTGACTGCATTTACTGTAAAATGAAACCGGAGGACTTTAGTATTAATAGCAGGCCTACGGTAATATTGTTGAAGTGTTTGTCTTGTTGGTATAAATGATTGTTTTTTACACACTGCAATGGATTTTTAGATAATAAACAGGTACGATTTTAAAATGGTTTCTTCAAATTGACATTTTATGTTCCCATCGTTATTTATGTTGTGAAAAGCTGTGTGATTAGTTATACAACAGTACATTATGCCTTAAATGTTCGTCTTGTCATTCGTTCTGCTTAAAGGGTTGGTTCAGTGGTTTTTTCTAGGCTTGATTGTGTTTATGGGGTGCAGTCTAACATGTGTTAATGCTTCGTTTTTTTAAAAACGCATTATTTTTCACATAATTTACCTTTATTCCACACTGCTCTGTCCCTTCTCTGAGAAACATGCTGATCATTTCCTTTTTTTATGAAGCCCCTCCCTCAGAAATATGTGATGGGCTTTGATTGGTTAGCTAGTCCAGTGTGTTGTGATTGGCTAAACCGCCTCTAGTGCGCGTCTAAACGTCCCGCCCCACACCTCAGCGGCATGTACTCCGGTTGTATTGTAAACAAAGCGTCGTTAATATCGCTTATCAGTTTGAGCCCGATTGAGAAGCAGAGGATATTATTGAAGAGGACAATATACTTGTGCAAGCACGGCTTTTAATGGTAGGCCTATGTTTTTTGTTTGTTGTTGTCTCATACTTTTAGATACGCTGTTATTTGTAAATGCTACTGCTTATGTTAGCTTTTAAATATACAGTTTTATCCTGATTAAAGCTTTAATACAGTACAGCAACCGTATGCGCGTCCATGTTTAATGCTTCTCATAGCTATGTGAAAATAAGTGTATAATTGTAACAGTTCATTGTTGGAGCTGAAATTAATATGAGAGAGAGAGAGAGAGATGCAGAGGTGTGCAGAGCAGGGGGACGCGAGGAACAGTATTGAGAACCTTTGCTTTAGAACATTGATTTTGAAACTTGTGAATCCATTAGAATCGTTAGAAGACAGAATCGCGATTCATATAAGAATAGATTGTTATGTGCACCTCTAGTTTTCTCTTCCTCTTCTCTAAAGCAGCGCAGCATGGCCTCGCCCCCTTTGCTGCCTTTTCCTGGGGGCAGGGTTTATCTGGGTTTGTGATGTCATGAACCCGGGAAGTAGCTCGTTTTAGTCCCTACCAGCCGTTTTTGTAGGCTAAACTGCCAGAATTTTAAAAGACGATATCTCCGTTTGCATTGAACATTCAGCTTCGTAACTTTGCAGATATTGTTTATGCTCAAACACCAACATTACACACTAACTAACGTTAAAAAAGTGAAATCGCAATGAACCACCCCTTTAAAGCTGCTTGCTTAGAACTGAAGCTTTGCAGAATAGTCCCGCCTTCTAAAAGAGTCAAGGGTAAAGCACAGTGGCTGGTCTAGCCTAAAAATAAGCTTTTTAATGCTATTTGAGCATAAGAAACAACATTTATGAGGCAGTTGTTGTCCCAATTGTAGACAAATATCACCTATTTAAAACGATATAAACACCCTTCTTTCACTTCTGCTAACTGTCATAGGCGGAAGCTGTTTTGGCGGATTCCTAGGATGGTATGCGTAGCGTAAGTGCCTGTGATTTGTGATAACGCAGAAGCCGACGAAGCAAAAAAAAACAATGGGCCGGTCACAAATTAGAAGCACAAAACGAGGATTTGTAAAAAAAAATGTTGGAGGATTTTGATATAAGCCAAGAGGAGACTGGTTTTCCTTTGGCAAAGTAAGGAAACTTTGCTTCCTTTGCTCCTGTAAACAAACGTTGGTTTTCGCGAGACTCACACGTGCATGCTCTGTTTGTACGTCCTACGTCATCCTCCGGAAAGGCAGTATCTCGTGAACGCACGTACGACAGTTAGCGCAAGTTACACAAAACTGTTTACATTGTTTTAAATATGGATATTTTTCTTACAAAAATGCATCGATTCTCTACAGGAGGCCTTTTTTTCACCCCCCGGAGCCATGTGAGACACATTTTAATGGATGGGCGCTTTTTATTTAACTACTTTTGGACTGATGAAACAAAACACCCGCCCATGACATTATAAAGCTTGGAAGAGCCAGGACAATTTTTAATATAACTCTGATTGGATTCATCTGAAAGAAGAAAGTCATATGCACCTAGGATGCCTTGAGGGTGAGTAAAACACAAACCAATTTTCATTTTTGGGTGAACTAACCCTTTAAAGCAGGCTGGGCAACTTCGGTCCTGGTGCCACTGTCCTGCAAGAGTTACTTCAACCCTATCAAACAACTGCACTGTAGCTTTCTAGTGATCTTGAATACATTGATAGCCTTACCGTCTGCGTGAACCGGAAGTTGCTGACGACTTTATTTCAGTGTAGTGACGTACTTCCAGCTGAAACGGAATACTGAATAGAAGGCATGGTTTTATTTTTGTGCTCCTCCTCTCACCTCTCACTCATAGCAAACTAATGGTTAGAGGGGTGTGTTTAAGGATATTCTGCCCAAGCCATCAAACTGACGTCATCAGAAAAGGAATGCCATTCCAGAGCGGAAGTAAATGTTCAGATTCCGATTAAAGATTACGAAGACAAACATTTTTTTTCAGCGGATTACCTTGCACGGATTAATTGTTTCATCAATACTAGCAATGTGCGCTAGGTAAAGTAAATACAGTCCGTTGTTGATTTCAATGCGACTTTTTGAGTGAAAGTGAAGCAGTCAGTCAGTCAAGTTTACATTATTTAGGAAAATAACCATTTTAATAAAAATATATATAACAAACATGATTAATGTAACCATTTTAAAGAAAAAAGTTTGTTTTGTTATAGCTTTTGGAGCAAGGGCGCCGCCATCTTGCAGTACCACCGCGTGTGACGTCACGGGGTTGGTTCGCTCCGTTGGCCAGTGAAGTAATACAAGCATTTCTTTACATTTTGAACACACGTTTGTTTTGAAATGGAGGAAGACAAACTTTAAAGCACTGTTGAGTCCATAATAAATGTAATTGCCTATGCATTTGAGCCGATACAGCGGTGGGACTGAGCAGTATTAGGGGTTGAAGAAGTCGTGAACCTGCTGGTTTGGGGTAAAGTGCGGATCGGAAACAATACTCGTTTACGTGGATAATCCTCAACACTGTTTTTGTGTGCATTTGCTGATGAAGGCACGAAAGAAAGCTCAATTTGGTAGCCTACTCTCGTGCTGTCCGAGCTGAGCTGTGGCTTTGTGTGTGTGTGTGTGTCACCGCCGGCGCGAACAGAAATGATCTATCACAATGCGTGAGTACTGCATTTAAACCTCTTTCAGAAAAGGTCTATCACAGCGTGTAAGTACCGCATTGAAATCTATTTCGTGCTGTCTCCCCTGCTGAAAAAAACAGCTAAAACCAGCCAGCCTGACCAGCTAAAACCAGCCAAGACCAGCTAAAACCAGCTAAGACCAGCCAGCCTGACCAGCTCAGACCAGCTAAAACCAGCCAGCCTGACCAACTAAAGCCAGCTAAAAAAGTGGTCAAAACCCCTCTAAAACCAGCCTGATAAACAGCCATGACAGTCTTGGAGACCAGCTAAAACCGCCTGACCAGCTTAGGCTGGTTTTAGCTGTTTTTTTCAGCAGGGTCATGCTTGAATGGCTTAAAACACTTTAATATTTAAACTGACAAGGCTTAAAACACATGAGAATGATCAACTTTATTGAGGAAGCAGCACTGGTCCGATTGTTCAGATAGGTGATTAGTTAAACTCTACGTCCTGTTAACAGCAGGAAAGCTGTTTGTATTCAAGCTAATATTCACAGGTGAACATAAAATATGATACTGGTGAACCAGTCAGTGTAATGCATACAGTGGTGTGAAAAAGTGTTGGCCCCCTTCCTGATTTCTTATTTTTTTGCATGTTTGTCACACTTTAATGTTTCCGATCATCAAACAAATTTAAATATTACACAAAGATAATGCATTAAATACAAAATGCATTTTTAAAATGATGATTTCATTTATTAAGGGAAAAAAGCTGTCCAAACCTATATGGACCTACGTGAAAAATTAATTGCCCCCTCCAGTTAAACCATGAAAGAACTGTGATTAACCACATAACTTTAGAAAGCTGAGTTAAATTTCACTAACAAAAACCAGGCCTGATTACTGCCAGACCTGTTGAATCAAGAAATCACTTAAATAGAACCTGTCTGACAAAGTGAAGCATGCTTAAAGAGCAACACATCATGCTGCGATCTAAAGAAATTCAAGAACAGATGAAAAACAAATTAGTTGACATGTATCAGTCTGGAAAGGGTTATAAAGCCATTTCTAAGGCTTTGGGACTCCAGCGAACCACGGTCAGAGCCATTATCCACAAATTGAGAAAACTTGGAACAGCGGTGAACCTTCCCAGGAGTGGCCAGCCTACCAAGATTACTCCAAGAGCACAGCGACGACTCACCCAAGAGGTCACAAAAAACCCCACAACAACAATCAAAGAACTGCAGGCCTCACTTGCCTAAGGTCAGTGTTCATGAAACACAATAAGAAAGAGACTGGGCAAAAACGGCATCCATGGGAGAGTTCCTAGGCAAAAGCCACTGCTGACCAAAAAGAACACAATTATTAAAGGCTCCTCTCAAATTTGCCAAAAAAGATCTTGATTATCCCCAAGAATTTTGGGCAAATATTCTGTGGACTGATGAGACAAAAGTTTAACTTTTGGAAGGTGTGTGTCCCATTAATTCTGGCGTAAAAGTAACACTGCATTTAAGAAAAAGAACATCATACCATCAGTAAAATATGGTGGTGGTAGTGTGGTGGTCTGGGGCTGCTTTGCAGCTTCATGACCTGGACAACTTGCCATAATTGATTGAATTCTGCACTCTATCAGAAAATCATGATGGAGAATGTCCGGCTGTCAGTTTGTGACTTCAAGCTCAAGCGCACTTGGGTTATGTTGCAGGACAATGATCCCAAACACACCAGCAAGTCCACCTCTGAATGGCTCAAGAAAAACTAAATGAAGGTTTTGGAGTGGCCAAATCAAAGTCCGGACTTAAATCCGATTGAGATGCTGTCCATTCATGCTTGAAAACCCTCCAATGTGGCTGAATTAAAACAATTCTGCAAAGAAGAGTGGGCCAAAATTCCTCCACAGCGATGTGATAGACTCATTGCCAGTTATCGCAAACAATTGTTTGCAGTTGTTGCTGCAAAGCGTGGCGCAACCAGTTATTAGATTTAGGGGGCAATTACTTTTTCACTTAGGGCCAGGCAGGTTTGGACAGCTTTTAATCATTCCCTTAATAAAATAAATAATCATTTTAAAACTGCATTTTGTATTTACTTGCATTATCTTTGTGTAACATTAAAATTAGTTTGATGATCTGAATCTTTTAAGTGTGACAAATACTCAAAAAATAAAAAAAACAGGAAGGGGGCCAACACTTTTTCACACCACTGTATGTCTTAATGGTCTGACATAACAATAAATTGCGACATGAATGATATTGCATGAAGTGTTTACGTTGCGCCTCGCATTATGAAAACAATATGTTTGGGATACCACGATCAAAACTTAGCATATAGACAGTTTGATGTTGAATATTCATGCAAATTAGGGTGAAAACCAAATCATTTGTGTGTTAAAATAACCTTTGTTCTTTGTGTGTTCAAAATGTAAAGAAATGCTTCTATTGCTTCACTGGCCATCGGAGCGAACCAACCCTGTGACGTCACATGCGGTGGTTCTGCAAGATGGGTGCTTGCTCTAAAAGCTATAACAAAACATCCTTTTTTCTTTAAAATGGTTACATTAATCATGTTTGTTATACATTTTTTAAACAAAGTGGAAATCACTTTACTAAATAATGTTAACTTAACTGACTGCTTCACTTCCACTTGTAAGTGCTTTTAGGGTAGGGCTGCACGATTAATTGAATGCGATTGTCATGCGCAATTTGTTAGTAAAACCGGTTCTGTAATCAGCAGTAAATCATCACGTGCTTTCAGATGGAGCAAAATTTACTACACATAACCATAGTTCACTGACAAGTTACACAAAAAAAAATCGCAGACGATTTTATTGCACAATTCTGAAATCGAAAAATCATTCGCTATAATGACAGCTGTTTGCGTAGCTTCTCCGTAACTACATCTCTGTGTAGTAAATGCTGCTCCTTCTGGAAGCATGTGAAAATATCACATTTAATAAAATGTTTTTACTCCACACTCACTTCATAACGTCAGTCGAGTGAGTGTTTGAAATAAATCCTTCTGTGAGATGTTGTGGCTTCTTACACAGAATAAGGCATGCCACATATTTCATAGTATTCTAAGCAGTGATAAAGGCAGACCATTATTACTATCTTATTTTATGAAAATTATAATAATACGAACTCAGATAAACCATATATTGCCGTAGTCGTGTGTTTATTAGTCACGTTGAATCAATGAAAGCAGTTGAATCTTCTGTTTATTCAGCTGCAGAAACTACATTTTCTGGGTTTCTTCTGCGAGGCGTATTTGGAGTTTCAGCGCGAGAGTGCCCTCTGGATGAAGATTTACTGCTGATCACAGAACCATGCTTCACTGAAAGATACGCATGACAATCGCAGCTTCTGTCGAATCGCCATCTCGATTCCATTTCGATTTATCGTGCAGCCCTACTTTGGGCTAAAATATATTCTGCGACGGTCTGTGCACTCTCTGAGTGATGTAATTTTCATCATCAGGGGGGTCTGCAGATATCCTGATTTTTGTTTCATTTTTTGTGGCCGCGTGGACAGGGCGTATACATCAGCACACACGCATGTGCACGTTAAATGTTAAAACAGAAGAGTCCACAAGCTCATAATAGTGATGTGTCGTTCATGAATGATACGTTCATTTTGAACAAATTTTTAATATGACTCAGGAACATCCAGTCATCTCAGTGAGGGAATCGTTCATTTCAATATCAATTCATATGTATTTACTACTTTACATAAAAGGGGATAAAAATCTTTTGTTGAATGCAGTTGAATACCTTTTTAGCACCATTTTAAACTTGGGGTTAAATTCAGTATTTGCTTGCATTCATTATGTATACTTATATAAGTATCATTTAAAAAAGGATGTAAGTATTAACTTTTTTAAATTTCACATTTAAAAATCTAGGGTTTAATCATGAAGCTCCATGAACCACGTGACTGCGCGGCGACGCCGGGGGGTCCAAAGCTTGTCGCAACTCTGTTTTTCAAAGGTTCTGGCTTTAACTGAAGCTCTACTTTTTACGATTTTACGCGACATTATGTGCGCCAAAACTGTATTTATGGTTTAAATTTCCTATTAAAACTTACAAAATTTGAAAGCTGAGACTGTTTCATATCACAAGCAGGGTTGCCAATTTGGCGTGAGATTTACATGGGCAGCATGAGAGCGTGTGTTGGCAACCCTGACTTATCTACATTTCTAACATTTTCACCAACTGACACAAGCACACTCACTCACACATTTATTCAGTAGTACAGATCTGCACATTCATCAAGCCAATAGAGACACAGTGTGTTACATTACCAGTTGAGATGGTCGCTGGTGTGACGGCTGTAGAGCTGCTGTTAAAGCTGCTAACATCTGAATGTTTGGATGAATAGTGATTAATGAACAGAGACACAAATATCATGAATTTGTAGAAAGAGCTCATGTAAATATAATCACCTGCACAGTATGCAAAATTGCAGTTAGTTGGACTAACCAACTTATAGACATAATAATTGCCTGGACAGGCTTTGACTTTAATGGGAAATGACCCGATATGGCAGCAGTAATTGTCAAAGTGACCGCAGACATCTCGATTGACGACTCCATCCTGTACTGTTGGGTGTCCACCACGAATCCACAGTGCGATATTAGTGCCACAGCTATACTGAGCAACACACGTGTCTGGGATGTGAGCGCTCAGACCGTTAATGAAGAGACGATACCAGCCGCTCCAGGTGACAGACCTGTCACACATTATGACTGAAGCATGTGTATTATTTATGGCTCTCCATGGATGGTCCAGTACAGTGTAGTTGTAGCAGGGGTCAGAGAGATTAGCTGTTATGAAAATATTTAAAAGACATCATCACATTTCTGAAAAATGTGTTGTTATTAAATATTTTCAGAAGTGCAGCTGAAGAATTAACTTAATTAACAAATTATTACAATATGAGAAACAGAACTGCCAACCTTGAAAAGGCTTATTAAGTTCTATTGTTTTTTAAAATTGTTTTTATTCTTATTGGTGGGCTGTGAATTGTTGACAGCGTAGTTTAGTCCCGCAACGTTTCATGTTCAGCTTTAACATGATGAAGGGCTCGTATTTCTGTTTTTATTATAGAAAACCACACACATTTGTAAACCCATACACAATCCTAGCTGCATTGTGTATGTCAGCTGGCTTGAAACTTTATTAAAAACAGTGATTGGACTCATGGACTTCTGTGCATTCTTACCAATGCCCTGTGACGATTCCAACTAAACCAAACCAGTCCAAGAAACATACTTAAATGCGGTTGTCACTCCTGAAACTCACAGTGTGTACGTAGCCTAAATGCAGTTGTCACTGCCTGCATTATTCGGGAGTTAATTTGGTTGTCGAATGTGGTTGTCACTCCCGTATTTTAGTGAATTATGTGTGTGCAGAACGCAATTAAGGAGTAAAAGGTGAACTGGCAACTTAGCTGCAGGGTGTACATGGCCATACACTATCCTTCAGAAATGTAGACAATATTACTAGAATCACGAGTAACATGCTGATTTTCCAAGTGTTATATTCTAATACAGAAAAAGTCAAATTATTTACTGTGTGCACATTTGTGCAGAAAAATAAACTGGTTGTTTGTACATCAGCTCAACACACAAACCTAAGATCAAAAACACCACAGCACAATACATTACCAACTGTGGTTGTCTCTTGTTGTCTTATAGAGGTAAAGACATCTGTGAAAAAGAAGGGGGAAAAAAGAATACTGGTTAATTAAAACATTGTAAATGGTGCCATATTTAAAACAGAATATTCTGGCGGACATATTAAACTCTCTGCTGTTAAGCACATTAAAGCCACAGCTTAGGCATCTGAATGAAAGAAGTGTGTCACACATTAAGAGGGATTCATTTCAAGCTGTTGCTCCCAAAAAGATCATCAATTACATTGTAGGATCATTAGATCTGTGCAGGTCCAAGTCTTATTTAGCATCTTCTGAGTTGATTTTGGGGAGAATTTAAACACAGTAAAATATTCAGACTAGAAACACATTATCAAATAAGTCATAATATTTACTAAACTAATACATTGTGGGCCTGCTTATGTGTTACATTCACACACACACAAAAAAACTAAAATTAAATAAATAAAATTGATCAGACTTACACAGCATAACAAAGAAGATAGTCGGTGCTCTTATAAAACCTGTTATTAAATATGAAGGGGGAAAAATCAATAAAAACAAATTATTTTTTTTTATATTCAATTGCAATGTTGAGATTGTGACAAATATATTCATAATCTCATTGCAGTTCATGTTATAATAGTTTTTGGGGCAGTGAGAACCACTTCTTAATTATACTCACCTTTATGAAAAAAGGACGCCATTGTCAATTTTGGCAGTCCAGTGTATTTTATCTCTTTATCTAAAAAAATAAAAAAAAATCAGAGGACATTCCCTCATTACAGTTTAGAGAGGGAAAACAAACAAACAAATTAGCTTTGGCATTGACACGTGACTTCATATTATCCTCTTTGCACACGGAAAATCCAAGTAGGTATAACTGCAGACCGGAGATCTCGAAAATGGGGCGTGAAGTGAACTCCAAAAGTGGGCAGAACCTCCAAAATGGGGCGGGGTCTCCTCGCACAAAGACTTTCACCATTGGCTCTGGCTTCAGCCAATTGTTATTGACTTACATTTCAAAATAAAACTTTATAAATTAAACATTGTTTCTAGTTGATCTAAAATAAAATATGCTATATAAATAAATATTCTCCATGAGAGTAGAGCCCAAAGCTCGTGGCCAGTGGTTTTCGGACCTGAGTTTGAACCTCTGCTTAATGTGACTCACTGATTCACACCGCCGTCTCCCGCGAAGCCGTTCCCATCACAGTGCCGGGGAAAAGATGTGTACTCATATTTCGTTGTTTTAGCCCCACGAGTGGCAATCCGGGCAGGGGCGATTCTAGGATTGGGTTCTTTAGAGTGCGGGTAATAGTAAATAATAATAGTCTATGATAAATATATATATAAATAAGATAAAAAATGTTTGATTAATAGGGGTCGTATTCTAAACTTATTGCAGTATTCCACTGTATTAGATAGGTATAACATTTGAGCTTTGAATAAGCAAATGCAAGGTCCGTCATGATCTCCACACAACCTGTTACGGTTACAAACCAAAATTTTTACCGTTTGCATTTCTAGTCACCACCCCTCTTTCCTTAGCTCACATATGCAACCTCTTGCACATGCACTGGAATATTTAGTATACTTGAAAGTTACTTTTCAAAGAATGTATGCGTCATATGTGCTTCCTTTTCGCTGGATGAACAGTCAGGGTATATTCTGGCAAACTGTTTACCCAGTCACGTTTCGCAATCGGCAAAGCAAACTGTGGTACACACCACTACCAACACGTGATGGGTAACTCGCAAAGCACTTTCCTTACTGTTTTCCCAGCACCATACCATAGAAAGTTACAGGTTTGAGAAGTAGAAAGTGGGGCAACAGTTAAAAAATGTCAAAGTTAAAGTTCATGCAAACAGATATTAATAGACAAGTTTCAGTCAAATATTTATGGTTTATAGCAAAATCCAGTGTTAAAGTAGAGAGCAAACAATTATATTTGGAACATTAGAATATATTAATTCTATATGCACGGTCACTTCCGCGTATTCATTCCGGGGCTAAAGAACACGGTTTTTTTAGGGATCACATGCATAGTTATGTATAGTAAAGAGTACAATATACAATAAAACACAATATAAGAAAAATCAGAGATAGTATAAATGTTCTTTGAAATAACGCTGAGCCCTTGTGTTGGTATGGTGGTAATTTGAAGTAGATCATTAATTATTAAAGACATTTACATTTATTCATTTAGCAGAAGCTTTTATCCAAAGTGACTTAAAAATGAGGACAATAGAAGCAATCAAAACTGACAAAAGAGCAATAAAATGCAAATGCTATAGCCTCAGTTAGCCCAACGCAATACACGTATAGGTTTTTAATTTAATTTATCTTTTTTCTATATAAATATACACCGATATACATGTATCAACACACCCCCACCACACACCCACAGCATATAGACATCTATACACACATATATATAGATAATATCCCCTATCATACACCCACCAAACACACACACACAAAGAAAACAAGTAGATAGAATAGAAAAGATACAGAGCTAGTGTTGGAGTTTTTTTCTTTTAGAGAAAAACAAGCAGTTAGAAAACGAATAGAGAGTGCAAGTGATAGAGGGTCAAGTGTTTTTTTTTTTTTTAAGAAAAATAGATCAGATAGAATAGAATGAGAGCGCTAGAGTTTTGCCGGGTCAAATAAGTGCAAGAATGTATTTGGTTAGTTGATTCTTGAAGATGCATGTGCATTACTGTAAAATATATTTTGCTTTGCAATATAACAATTTTAAACGTAACAATGTAATTAAAAAGGCAATGGTTGACATTCTGTAATAATGTTTGTAACTCTGTTACCTGAAAATTACTGTATCAGTTAAATATATTACACACTTTCACTATAGTGAATTTATAGAATAGAACACCTTTATTGCACAGCTGTAGCCTACTTTGAAATTTTAGCTCTCTATAGTAGCAATACACACTTACAAACAGTTCTAGTGCACATGTAAACAAATATGTACTATGTGAAGTTACATATTTACATTATTTTTACAGTTATTGCAATCTGTACAAATAAAACTAATTAAATTTATTCCTCGTTATGTCTAATCCTTAGAATCAGCTAATCTACTGCTTTGTGCCGTTTTTCAGTTATCGATTACTGATGACAACATACTGTAGTATCAGGGTTGAAGTTAAAATACGCATAGTAGGCCTACTGTAAATCCATGCCTACACTGTAAAAAAAATTTCCGTAAAATTTCCGGTAAAAAAACGTCAGCTGTGGTTGCCGGAAATTTTACAGTTAAAAATACAGTAGCAACGTTTTAGGTTTTACGTAAATTTAAGTTAAATACCGTTTTTCATTACTGATATAATCTTGAGATAGCCAACCTATTGAGTAGCTGACAAAATCTGTTTTGTACCTTTGTAATACACTGATAACCACCTAATGCAGGAGGTGATGAGAATGCCACATGATGAACCAAAGCCTATCACAAGCAGCTTTTAAATTATAACATATATAGAAAGTGCACAGTGTCACTCACACAAACACCAAACACCATCATGGTAACACACATGACACTGAAATAACATTCATTTAACAACATTAGGTGTAACATATAACCCTAATGTACAAAACTGATAAGAACAAACATAGAAGAAACATAGTTATTTCAACAAAAAAAAAACATCAAATATGAAGTGTCATACAGGGAATTCTGGGAGTGTCAATTTACGGTTATTCACTGTAAATTATACGGTATTTTTCACTTCCAAAAATGGTATACTACCGTAAAATTAATTTCCAATACATGTAATGTCCAATAAAGTTTTTCACCATATATAGTAGGCCAATTGACAATTAACCATTTAACAGGTTTTTACTGAAACATGTTTACAGTCTTTTACCGTTAAATTCACTGATATTTTTTACAGTGTAAGATCTCGTACCAGAAGTTGGCCTAGAGGAGGGTGAGCAGACTTCTGCCTATTCTCCTTTAGGGTTTGGAACGGAGCGAGTTAAAATTATTTGCAGCAACTATGTCTCTATTTGATAGGAAACTAACTGATGACTTGAAGATAATTTGCATATTTTGTGCCAAGTTCTTTCATGATTATGGTCTTCTTCCAAATTCGCCACAGAATTTTTTGATTTCTTTATTTTCCCTAAATAAATAGTAGCCTAAAGAAGATTGTTGTCCTATGTGATGAATCAGGATAAATCAGGGTATCATCCCAAGTGTTTTTTATTTAATATTGACATATTATAACGGTAAATAAACCAGTGCACATTTTACGTTTTCATTGTTCAGACAAAACGAAAATCAGAATTTGGCTTCTTGGTTGTTTTTAACGATCGGATGAAAAATGCTAAACAGCTTGAAATACGGCTCTACTCCTGCATGTGGCGGGAATGAAACTCCCCTTTCCTGCTGATTGGTTCCACCAAACATTACACGACAAAAAAAAAAATATTATAATATAAAAAGTCAAATAATACAAGTAAAAAGACATAATAATATCCTCCGCTTCTACGATATCTTAATGACCCTTTATGTTCCTACTACATCCTATCCTCTTTCCCTCTTCATCAAGCAGCCCAATAACGAATTGGTTTTGATGCAACCGTATAACCGAGGCAGACAACCTTCTTTTGTGTAGGCAGCATAATTCTGCAACCTACCCAGAAAACATTCATTATCCCTGAATTCTCATACCTGCACTACACTAAAATAAACCAGAGATGATTTTTAGTCTAGAAATTAGTCCCAGAAATTACATACTCCTTTAGTGGCAACTGTTTTTTTTAAAACCATTTTATACAGAATATTTCAATTAGTCCAAATATTAGTGTCATCCTTAATTTTACATTCTTAAATTTAATGTTACTTGAATACGCAAGTATGACAAGGAGGCTTTTAACCATTTAATTCAGTATTAATTTAGATGTCAGGCCTCTTTACAGTTTTTATACTGATCATGACACGGTGTACATGCATTTACATAGCCAATTACAGCTTATAATGTAATTAGATTCCATGTTTTAACAACATTTTTAATAATAGAAATATGTTAATGCAAATGAAATTATATGCTACTTTATATATTATGAAAGTATATCGCCACTATTCTTGTCTTAATAAAGAAGCCTTTTATTCAATCTATTCGTTCAAGATTCTGATTCATTCAAGAATAAATTCAAGTGTCTATCTTTAATAATTGGTCACTGAATTGTCTATAATAATGGGTCTTTCAAAGACTGATTCATATCAGGATTCAGGAATGATACACCATAGACCGATGCTCCGACTGCTGACTGTTTTGATGACGTCGAGAAAACCCTGCGCCCCCCCCCCCCATTCACAATCTGAGAACTACTATCCCTCATGCCCCAACAATGTACTGTAAAATCATGCAATATGTACTTCCATAGTTCTGTACATATTTGTTTTCCATGTTCACATTTAATTAAAACCCTTGAACGCACCCTAGTCGTTTTTCTAACTCTTGTTTTCTATAAAAAAAAACACAAGCTTTCTATAATCTATTTCTATTCGAAGCCTACTTGTTTTCTTTCTATTGTGTGTGGTGTATATATATAGATATATATATACGATTATACCGTATATATACCATACAAAGAAAACAATATCTTATTGTTTCATATAATATATATATATATAGATATATACCTAAACCTTGCTATGTGTAGCCTACTCGTTGGGCTAACTGAGGCTATAGCATTTGCATTTTATTGCTCTTTTGTCAGTTTTGATTGCTTCTATTGTCCTCAACTGTAAGTCGCTTTGGATAAAAGCATCCGCTAATGAATAAATGTAAATGTCTTTAATAATTAATGATCTACTTCAAATTACTACCATACCAACACAAGTGCTCAGCGTTATTTCAAAGAACATTTAAACTATCTCTGATTTTTCTTATATTGTGTTTTATTGTATATTGTACTCTTTATTGTGCATAGCTATGCATGTGATCCCTAAAAAAATTGTGTTCTTTAGCCCCGGAATTAATATGCGGAAGTGACCGTGCATATTGGATGCAATATTCTAATGTTCCAAATATAATTGTTTGCGCTGTACTTTAACACTGGATTTTGCTATAACCATAAATATTTGACTGAAACTTGGATATTAATATCTGTTTGCATGAACTTTAACTTTGATATTTTTTAACTGTTGCCCCGCCTTCTACTTCTCAAACCTCTTACTTTCTATGGTATGGTGCTGGGAAAACAGGAAGGAACATGCTTTGCGAGTTACCCATCGCGTGTGGGACAGGGGCGGTGTACCACAGTTTGCTTTGCCGATTGCGAAACGTGATTGGTAAACAGTTTGCCAGAATATACCCTGACCGAAACAGCTGTGGTGTGATGAACGGTGAACGCAGTGAAAACTTAGGCTACGACAGATCTGGAACTGATTATTGCTCCCCCATGATATTTTGCAAACTGAATTTATGACAAAGAACTGCACAGATGCAGATATTATAAAAATCTATCGATAAACACACCTTGTCCTCTGTTTCTCGCTCTGCACCGCTGCGGTCTGCGGATTGAAAAAGAAAGCGCTGAAAGAAGGGGAGGAGCCGATCGAAGTTTGGGCCTCCTGCTAGCCATTTTCATTTTGTAACCCAGGGCACTGAGTCGATCACCGATTTTGGTGTAAAAGTTTATGGAGCTAATCCGCAAAATTTATGGGGGGCTGTAGTAGGTCATTTTAAAACTGGCCTAGCGACGGGCCCATGGGTCCCGTTGCCCGAAATTCGCAGATAGGAGGGGTAGTGATGCTCGGGTGTATAAAATGTCCATTGTCCGGGTGCGGTCTGTGGGGAAGTTACGGAAGATCCAGATCGCATAATCTTATTAACTGTTTTATCTCCTGAACTGCAACTTTCTTTAGCACGTTATTCAGCGCCAATCCCGCCGTGCAGTCAATTTCACTGGTTAAGGTTAGGGTCAGGTGCGGGGTAGGTTTAGGGGGTTAGCATTTTTTTGTAGCACAGTAGGAACTCAACACCGGGATTGACACAACCAATAAAATCTTTAGAATTCAATCAGCTGTGAGGCGGAGTTTGCGCTTTTAAGGCTGATTTTAAAGTCTGCATGAAATCGAAATTTGCTATATTTACTTTGTTAGCACACATTGCTAGGCTTAAAGTGAACAATAGATCTATGCAAGTTAATCCACTGAAAAAAATAGTTTGTCTTGGTAATCTTTAATCAAAATCTGATATTTTGCTTCCACTCTGGAAAGGTACTCCTTTTCTGATGACGTCAGTTTGACTTTTTGGGCAGAATATCCTTTAACCCGGACGCCCCGTGTGCCAACCATTAGTCGCTGCGAACCTGAGAGGAGGAGTGCAAAAATAAAACCATGCCCTCTATTCAATATTCTGTTTCAGTTGGAAATACGTCACCATACTCAAATAAAGTAGGCAGCAACGTCTGGTTTACGTGGACTTTAGCGCCAATTTGCACCCCTGAACGATCGGGGGGTGTGGCCCGATTCGAGGCTTTTCACAAACTATTTTTTTGTCCAAAAAATCCTCTATTGTGTGGTGTCATTACAATTATTTAACTGCTCCCAATCGAGACAGAGCGTCGCCAAACTCGAATGGTAAATATCAAACATGTTTGATCTGGTCAAATCGTCAAGTGTGTGCGTTCAGAGGATTATAAGGCTAAAAATCAGTTGAAACTGTCCTTAAAGGTTGCACTAATGTTAAGATTGACAGCTAACCGGTTGAAATGGGTACTAGCATCCACATTCCAAATATATTGGAGAGAGCCGTTTCTCCCGCTTCCTCCTACTCAGACTCGACGCTCACGCGGGTTTGCCAGAGCCTTGCACTGTAATTTGATGAGTTGATTTACCGTGTTTTAATGTTCCTCTGCTCATAGAGCATTGTGCAGTATGTAATATTGCCAGCTAGCGATTGAAATGGATACCGCAAAAACCCAGGCATTCCTCCCCGAAACGCACATTTCAGAGTAGAATTACTGGCTATAGCATTATCTTTCAGAGAAACAGCTATGTAAACATAGCCATGTTTCCTATATTTACCCTTAAAGAGTCAAAAACTTACCTAGTGCACCTTTAATATCTAGTGCTCCCCTGGTCCCAATGTACGTGGCTTCCGGTGTCATTCACTTTGAGTTATTTTAGCTGCACAAAAAGTTATTGTTATTTCTGTTTGATATATCAAACTGGTATTTTCTTATATCGTGTTTAAGTATTTTATATTAATTATAAACAACTCGTTTTGTATCGCAAATGTTTACCGTTTACTAATTTGTTCATTTAACTCGTTATTTACCTATACGACTAATAAAGCGAAATCCTCACAAATTCACAAAGAAAATATGGTATTTCTGCAGGAACGCGGGGGTGTTTGGGGTGTCTGTGATAAGGTGAATAAAGGCCGGGGTTAGTTACATTTACATTTAGTCATTTAGGTGCTTTTATCCAAAGCGACTTACAATGAGGACAATAAAAGCAGTCAAAACTAACAAAAGAGCAATGATAAGCAAGTGCTAGAATCATAAAAAAAACTAGCCACTAACAGCTAGGCCTATTGATCTAAATGGTATGGGTTTGTAAAAAACTGCTTGAAATTTTTTGCGATTCATTTGGACAGTACACTCTCTCAATGAAGCAGTTTCTCATAACGTAAGTGGATACTATTTAAAACAAAACAAAAAATACTGCTGAATGAAACGCTGTTGTTGGAATTGATCAAGCTTAGTATTTAAAACAAATCATTATGTGAAATTATAAAATCATATTCCTTATATTTATATGGTTTTACCAAATTTGTCTGATCTGTAGGCTATACATTTTTAAATGTACATCAGCCGAGGAGTTGATTTTCTGAAATGGATTTAGAGACTAAAAGCGTGGGGAGCAGTTCATGTACCTATGGTAGCTTTGTTATCTTACTGTTAGTTCCACCAGAGATATTCAACAGACCGTGTCAACCACTATAGGCCTAAAAGTAATTTTTGACTGTTTTATCTGCTACCTATCAATTTGATTTTGCCTTCCTGTTCTGTCTTCTGTAACCCTTGTAGTCTTACAACATTGATATTAAGAAGACTGATATTACCTTTGATATTAAGAATATAACCCTAACACATAAACATATGATGCAGTATAATTGTTTTGAAAATTATGATAATAGTTCATCATCAATGAAAACCAGAGATTAGATGATCTGTAGCTGAGGATTAATAAAGATCAAAACTAAAAGTATTTTATAGTTTAAGTATTTCAAGAGTGTCTTACCTGGTGTAAGTTTTTCTTGATATGATATTCACCCGACTACATGAAAATGTTTGCCTCAGAAATGTATATGGCATTTGTATGAATCTATATGAAATGCTATCTGCCTGAGGAAGCACATTTAATAACCTCCTCCTGCTCAAATTAAAATTTGTATTCAAATTTATACACAAAGTCAGAACACACGCCAAGATGTTTTTTATATGAAACCAACACGAATACAAAGGTCAACTTGGCTCATTTCCTTTACAACAGCTCCACATCCATCTCCAATGCCATCAGCTGGAAAAGGTGATCAAAAGCTGATCTTCATAAAAAGAGCGAACCGATTTATTTATTTATTTATTTGGAAAACACCAGGAGAGTCCAACTCTTTGCAGATGATCACAGTATATACTGTATGAATAATCTTAATTGTCATTGATTTGATTTGAATGTGAATTTCACTCTGTTCATAATCCAAAGTGATCATATTACTTCAGAAGACTTGATAAACCACTGAAGTTGTACATGTTACTTTGACACTATACATTTATGTGCTTTTTAATGCATAAAACCTTTGGACCCATGTAGATCTTCACCTTGTACTGGAGAAACACCTTATCATTTTATTTCCATTCTGCTGTGACTAGATAAACACAGATCTGCCCACTACTTTACATCTTGCATCAAAGATGCAAATCCACCCAGGAATAGAAGAATGTTTGATGTCATTTGATCAAACATTAACTGTTTATGATTTACCAATAGTTTCTCAGTAATTGCAAAGAAAGTATTTAAAGTAAAAAAACAAAACAAAAAAAACCTTGAGGCAGGGGCCCATAAAAAGACACTGATCTGAAATCCCAGTCAACATGTGAGATCATGCGATGATCACAGTGACATCACACCATTCTCATATTGTGATCAGGGGCATAGGGTCTTGTATGCAGGTGAGTATTGTTAGCCCGCTGAGCCAAGGGGGAACCTTTAATTGAAACGAGGGAATGAATAGAGCCCTGCACGGGCCCGGCCCGGCCCTTCTGACAGCTTATCAGTATATTCTCGGCCTGAGTCTGACCCAAGTGCCAAAGTGGTTATATTTCTTTTCGTCTATTTATTAAGTTAATTTAGAAATATGTTTGGAACATTTTGTGTTTGTTAAATTCAAGTTGTTGTTTTTTTAAAGTAATGACCAAGCGGCCAGCGGCAGACTGAGTTGAGCATATATGTTTGATCAGTTTAGCCATCTCAAAACAACATGACTTGCCTAAATTAAAATCTATAGACATAAAACACTTCATGCAATTCACAACATTAATTTTAAAATGTAACCTAGATAAATGTGTGCTGTTAGACACATATACAGTCGTTTGTGCGTAGAGTGGAAACTGAAACGTGCTTTGCAGGACATGGAGGCGCCAGCGCGATAATCTTGCATTTTTTCAGTGGAAACAACTTAAAATACGCCGTCATTTTTGCTCATAAAGGTAAGAGTAATACATCATTCTAAAGTGTAAAGGGTCTAGTTTTATTTGTGTGCACTTACAATATCAACAAAATGTTGTGCTTTTGTAAAATAATGAAAACAGACAGGATGCGCTTTCTGTCGTCTTGGTCTTGAGCAGGAGCGCTTCACAATATGATATATCTAATAGAATGCTTTAAATACTTTGAAACAAAATCATTCAAATAGAAAACAAAAACTCTTTCATTATGTAGGCTAATCAGTAAAGATGTATTTCTCTCTAAAGGCAAGTCCAATGAGGAGATGGCGAGTCAGGATCAACTTCATCCTTGCGACACCGACTCAGAAAAGTATTATAACTCATTCAAATATCTCCTATGTATTTTATCTATTATGGTTTGTTTTTGTTTTTTGGGCTTCTGTGCCAAGATTGTATTTGCATGCAGTACAAATAGCCTACGGTGGCATTTTAGTACCATGATGAAAAATAAGATTAAGGTCATAATATTTTAAGAATAAAGTCAAAATTACGATAATAAAATCAGGTTATAGGCCTATTGCATGAAGTTAATGTGAGAATTCCAACTATACCCGCCAAAAATAAATAAATAAATAAAATAAAATAAATAAAATAAAATAAAAAGTCTGTGGCATCCAACCTGTCATTCTTCACATTTAACATAAAAAACAGCAATAAAACTTAGACTTATTGACTTTTTTTTTAAACTCTGATCGATTCATGAGACATTCATTTGTATTAAATTGTTCAGATTTTTTCAACATGCATTCAAATATTTATTCATGTTTATTTCGTGCTGCAAATATTAAAGAGGAAAATATTATTGATTCACATGCTGCTTGAACTGAGACGAATATAGTTATCTCACTACAAATTTTGAAGCATAAAAACACATTTATTGTTTGTATTTCATCATCAAATTGACAGAAGGCTGAGACTTTGTGTTATAATAGAAGTAACAAAGCACAAAGCTTATTGCGATTATTGGGTGGCTTGAGCGCTAGAGTCAGGCAACGCTGTGAGTGTGTTGTTTTGTAACTTTCAACTTATAAAATTAGGATGAGAAAAGTGTGAGTCGGTAATTTGAAATAAGGTGGAAAAAAATATTTAAAATTATGAGCGACGTCATCAGAAGCAGGGTGGGCGGAGTTAATGCACACGCACGGTGATAATGGATACCTTCATGAGTGATGTGAGTTATTATTGATTATTTTTTTAAATAATATTATGAATGAACCATCTTGTTGTTATATCTAAAATTTTTGCTCACTCGGCTCAGAGAGCACAGAGATGACAGCAAATAAGTAAAGCTAACGTCAGCAGCCATGGCACTGGACGAGCAATCGTTGTTATAATCCAAATGGGCAAACAGTCTAATTTATTATGCAAGTTGACTCGAGATACAAAAAAAATGCAAAACTGCAAAGTCACACTTGTCATCCGTCACCGTGACAGCAAGAGGACTTTTGAAACTGGAATAATGAGTGGATTACGCATTTCAATTGGCAAGAGAGGAATAACACGGATGGAACTTTCTTGGCAAGGAGGATTGTGTGCATCACAGTCAGGTACAAGGGAGAAGGCTTCTTACATTAGGTAAGACAAAAAGTTTAATTTTCGCAACTTGTTTATCGACTTGTTAATAGCAATTTGCTGTGGAATATGTGCCGATCGGGTCCAGTCGGTTCCGGGTCGGTTCAGGTAGAACATTTATGGGGCCTCTTCGGGTTCGGGTATGAATTTTTGGACCCGTGTAGACCTCTACTCTTGACCCTTGACTTTATAACATTATATTGTTTGGGCTGCTGTAACTGCGTTTGTAAAGCACATTTTTTTATGGAAAGGAATACCAAAAAGAGACTGCAACCAGGTGATATCGGTTTGTTATTGATGATAACAACACAATCTAGACCCAGATTCAGTGTGTAGTCTTTGTGAGGAGTTATTAATCTAAAGTTTCTAATTACAATAGCTCTTTGATTATACAGTATAGGATCCAACAGCGTAATAATTTATGAAGGATTTTAAAAACATAAATCACAAGCATTTTGAACTACTGTGTCATTTAAAAACAAAGAGAGACCTCAAGAATCAGTGTATGAATCTCAACAACAATGGTGACAATCAAAAGCTTCATGCTGCAATGCATGCTGGGTACCTAGTCTCTGTGCAGTGAGTGCACTTTGAACTCACATTAGTATGAGGGCGCTGTGAGGTTACACTTTTAGCTCACTGTGACCTCACATTGTGACCTCATCACAAGTATCCTGGGAGCTCATGGTGACATCACTGTGAGATCAAAGTGTTGACTGGGTTACATGGTACCAAGAATCTTGTGTAGGCTTTGTTAACAGAATGTGTAGGGAGGCAAACTTGTAACCTTTAATTATATGGTCAAATGACATTGCTAGCAGCTGTTCCCATAAGTCCCTCCCCTTCCCCCCCGAAATGTAGACAATATTACATACGAATCACCAGAAAATGTTTTTTTGTTTGTTTTTTTTGCCCAAGGATTATATTCTAATCTGCAGATCTACTCATTCACAGCCAAAATACCACAGCAATACATTACCAGCTGTGGTTGACTCTCGTGTGACGGCTATACAGGCCAAGATATCTGAAATAAATTATAATGAATACAAATGAATTAACATTATACAAAGGGATCAGCATATGAAAGAGCAGGCAACTGACCAAACAAAAACAAACAACAAACATCCGTGGCAGGAATCCTTAATGTCATCAGCAAATGGATGTTTGTGAGATGGATCAAGACACATGAAGTGATGTGATGTGGAAATAAGCTATAATTCCTTGTGTGACTGCTAACTAAAACAGTATTGCGTGTGATGAGATGTTTATGGACATATTGACATTTGATTTCACATTCACAATTTTTCCTCATCAAATTCAAATTCAAATACAAATTTTGACACAAAAAACAATCACACAAACATATGTTCTTTGTCAGGGAAAAGCTACACATTACCATATTGTTTTAAATAATTAAACTCTGTCTTTGCTCAAGGCAGTCCGTCATGGCTGATCCTGAACTTTCCCTCCCGAATGATAACAATTGATTAGTGACATTTCACAGACAGAACCCAGAAAATAATAAAATATAGAGTTCTGTATGTTACATTTTATATACAGAGATGCTGTGGAAGATTTAATTTAGTATCATATTTCAAACTAGGTATAGGGAGTCAGTCTATTATGGAGCGGTTTTTTTTGTGTAACATGAAAATAATGTAGTTAATAAGTCATTACACACATAAAACATGTGGGCCTCAATCTTAAACATATATTTTGATAGATAGCATATTCAAAGTAATATGAAATAACGGTAGTGCCATATTCCTTTTTCTTTTTTTTGTGTGGTGGGGGGGGGGGGGGGGGGGTGGCGTGAGGAAGAATACAGCATGTTAAATTATATACACTGTTCAGCTGGAAAACATCTTTTCAAAGTCCCTTTTAATAGACAAGAATGCTTAAAAACTGTTTCAGTTGTGAGGTGAGTTGTTGAGATAATACACAGATTAAACATCTAACATTTTCTTTAACGATGATCCGGTACAATTTAAAGTCATTTGGGCATGGGCATGAAGTAATTTTTTTTAATATCAAGTTTATATAAAGAAAACAAAGCTTTTATATTAAGAAAACAACATTTATTTAGTAAGATTTTCAAGGTGTCTCTCTTTTTTTTTTTTCCCCTTTTTTGTCCTTTAGTACTGTCAGCTCTAATATAAGTACACTAGTAATATATTTATTTAATATAACATTAACAAAAAAGAGGTGAGACTAACATTCAAAAACATTAATTATGTGGTGTATTTTAATATAAACATAAATTAACCTGTATATTATTGACACTTTAGCAGTACTTTTTACTTTCTGAACATGATGCTGTAGTCCTGTTGTTTGATACAGCAAAGACATTTGAAGAACTTCCTGTACTGCTGCCTGACCTGGACAAGAATGGGATGAGAGGAGCTGAGTGACTTATAAAACTCATGAACAAAAATGAAGTTCCCTTTTGTAAAAAAGCATTGGTGGAACTCTGTTTACTCCCAATACTAAAGCCTGATTTGTTAACGTTCATGTAGCTGCATGAACAAATAGCATTTCATTCTTCCAAAATGGGTGGGGCCAACTGCATATATATCAGAATCGTTTTCCTTCAGCGTGAAGATCATCTCCTTGCTAGACTCTGAAGAAGAAGGAAGAAGCCTGCTACTTGGCTTAGAAGATTTGGCCCACATCCATTTTTCTGTTTTTATTTCCTTTCTATCCAATGACGGCAGTGAAGAAAAGGGCTGTGAGAAGCTTCCTCCTCTTGAAGAGGCTGTCACTGCACATCTCTGCCCACCCTCATCTTTGGGACTGAAAGCCAAGACCGTTCATCCATCCAAGCCCTGCAGGACCACTTAAGCCCTATTGGGTAGGGCCTACTCCGCGGCTGGCCAAGCTGGCTCAGCGCTCCACACAATGGCAGTTTTCCAGAACTAACTCCTCCACACCATGGATAGGTCCGGTCTCCATCGACTCCCCAGTCTCCCCCACTAGGTTTTTCGGCTGTGGACGGGTTTGCAGAATGCTTCATTGCAGTTCAGAAGTCAGCGCAAGCTATGCGCCACTTCCTGCTAAAGCACTCCAGCTTACCTGCTGGAGTTCAGTCCAAGCCGGAGCATGAGTGCCCTTGGACTGCCAAGTACTGTCAAAAAGAACACTTCTCCTCTTTGAAACTACATAAATTGCCCTCCCCCCCCCAGCAATCATTCCATTCGAGAAATTCAGACACCTTGCCGCCTGGCTCCAGCCTTGGAAAGCCATCCTGGGAATGCCCTCAGAATATTCCAGATGATGCTGGGCCTGATGGCAGCTGCCTCCTCTGTAATTCCGTTGGGCCTGCTTTATATGTGGCACCTTCAATACTGGCTCAAGGCCTGTTGTAGCCATTTTCTGGTCCAGGCAGAATTTATATAAAGCACTCTAGCCAGGTTTGGCAATCAGAGCAGCTCTTTGTGTGCTTTGGATGCCTATGTCTAAAGGGCTGCCAGTTATGAAGCAAATATTATCCTGCTGGATAGTTGATACTATAGCACTGGCTTATGCCTCAGTGGACTCACAGTGTCCTATTGGAGTGAGCGCCCACTCCACCAGGGGAATGGCCTCTTCCTGGCCTTGGTCCAGCAGAGTCTGGAGATATTTGTGTGGCAGCCAGTGGAGCTTCACTGTCTACCTACCTTTTATAACCCAGACGTCCCTGCCCTTCAGGCGTGGATTTTGTCCACCTAGTCATCCTGTGTCCCTGCTAGTGGTCAAGGATATTTTTTGTAGAGGGTCTGGCTGATTCCAGGCCTGTTGTGCTCATGCTTCCTTTAGGACTCTCATATCAGGCTCCCTGGAGCTTGGTTCATGGAGTTCCTTTTCGTTCTGCCCTTATATAGCACAGCGCTATTGGACACCGTTCCCCAAAATGTGGTTCACACAATGTGAGATTTTGAAAGGTAATGCTCCGGTTACTAATGTAACCTCAGTTCCCTGAGATAAAGGAACGAGAACGGGAACATGTGTACGTGCTATGACAGCTGCAAGCGAGTCAACGAGTTGGGTCATCAGATGAAAGATGCGGAAAAGGACAATCAGTTGCCACGTATATAGGCAGTTTGCCCCCACCATTTATGGGGAAATGCCATTGTTTGTGCAGCTACATGAACTTACACAAATCAGGCTCAGTTTCACAAAGGAAACACGAGTTTCACCCAAAGGATGTTTCATGCATGCTTGTGCATGTGATTCAGGGAACCTAGGTTACGTTAGTAACCAGAGCATTTTTTTATATATTAAACAGGTACCAGAAAGGTATTTTGTAAAGCCTAGATTTGCATTTTGTGAAGTAAATACTGCTGCTTTAATTTTCTTCCATATACTGTCTGTGGTGCAACTGAAATGGTTTATTATAAAGTAGGATGGAAAAATTTCAAACCTCATTATTGAGGACACAGTAGATCAGGAAGATGAAGGTTCCCTGCTGGGAGTTCAAGATCAGGAAGAGGATCTCCAGCACCTTACTGACATTAGTGAAGAAACCCAAAATCCAGGAGCAACCAAGAACCACAAACTGGCCCAGTGTTTTAAACACCATAATCCTGCAGAGAAACAGAGAAAGAAAGAGTTAAGGTGTCTTCATTGTCTATATGTTCTTTTTATAGAGTGATTAAATCATAATGTTTGTTACTTGGTTTGTTTCATATGTGAAACTTCAGCGTTGAGATTTTTGAGAGTTGAGTTTAAACTGATGATGATTTTGATGAAGAGAATCATGTTTGACTGCAGAGCAAGAAATAAATAAATAAGATAAAAAAAAAAAAAAAAAAAAGATGAAGAATTATACAGTGGGGAAAAAAAGTATTTAGTAAGCCACCAATTGTGCAAGTTCTCCCACTTAAAAAAGATGAGAGAGGCCTGTAATTTCATCATAGGTGTATACCTCAAATATGAGAGACAAAATGAGAAAAAAAAAATCCAGAAAATCACATTGTAGGATTTTTAAAGAATTTATTTGCAAATTATGGTGGAAAATAAGTATTTGGTCAATAACAAAATTTAATCTCAATACTTTGTTATATACCTTTGTTGGCAATGACAGAGGTCAAACGTTTTCTGTAAGTCTTCACAAGGTTGTCACACACTGTTGCTGGTATTTTGGCACATTCCTACATGCAGATCTCCTCTAGAGCAGTAATGTTTGGGGGCTGTCGCTGGGCAACACGGATTTTCAACTCCTCCAAAGATTTTCTATGGGGTTGAGATCTGAGAGGGGGGGGGGGGGGGGGGGGGGGCATGGCTAGGCATCCAGGACCTTGAAATGCTTCTTACGGAGCCACTCCTTCGTTGCCCGGGCGGTGTGTTTGGGATCATTGTCATGCTGAAAGACCCAGCCACGTTTCATCTTCAATGCCCTTGCTGATGGAAGGAGGTTTTCACTCAAAATCTCACGATACATGGCCCCATTCATTCTTTCGTTTACCCGGATCAGTCGTACTGGTCCCTTGCAGAAAAACAGCCCCAAAGCATGATGTTTCCCCCCCATGCTTCACAGTAGGTATGGTGTTCTTGGATGCAACTCAGCATTCTTTCTCATCCAAACACGACAAGTTGAGTTTTTACCAAAAAAGTTCTATTTTGGTTTCATCTGACATATGACATTCTCCCAATCCTCTTCATCCAAATGCTCTCTAGCAAACTTAAGACGGGCCTGGACATGTACTGGCTTAAGCAGGGGGACAAGTCTGGCACTGCAGGATTTGAGTCCCACAGTGTGTTACTGATGGTAGCCTTTCTTACTTTGGTCCCAGCTCTCTGCAGGACATTCACTAGGTCCCCCCGTGTGGTTCTGGGAATTTTGCTCACAGTTCTTGTGATCATTTTGACCCACGGGGTGAGATCTTGCGTGGAGACCCAGATCGAGGGAGATTATCAGTGGACTTGTATGTCATCCATTTTCTAATAATTGCTCCCACAGTTTATTTCTTCACACCAAGCTGCTAACCTATGGCAGATTCAGTCTTCCCAGCCTGGTGCAGGTCTACAATTTTGTTTCTGGTGTCCTTTGACAGCTCTTTGGTCTTGGCCATGGTGGAGTTTGGAGTGTGACTGTTTGAGGTTGTGGACGGGTGTCTTTTATACTGATAACGAGTTCAAACAGATGCCATAAATACAGGTAACGAGTGGAGGACAGAGGAGCCTCTTAAAGAAGAAGGTACAGGTCTGTGAGAGCCAGAAATCTTGCTTGTTGTAGGTGACCAAATACTTATTTTCCACCATAATTTGAAAATAAATTATTTAAAAATCCTACAATGTGGTTTTCTGGATTTTTTTTTTTCTCATTTTGTCTCTCATAGTTTAGGTATACTTATGATGAAAATTACAGGCCTCTTTCTTCTTTTTAAGTGGGAGAACTTGCACAAATTGGTGGCTGACTAAATACTTTTTCCCCCACTGTATATATATATAATATATAGATATATTATAATATATATATAATATATAATTCCATTGTTTCCAATTTAATACAAAAGTCATGAGAAAAGTTACATGAGAAATGCATTTACCGTTAGTATCATGCAAACAGGTCCCAGAAATCTTGAGAAGCCTTTATCTATTTTAATCCAGCACCTATTTGGGGGGATATACATAAAATAATCAGTAAACAAACATGGGCGAAGATGATGGTGTTACAGCCCTGCCCTTTTTTCCTTTGTCTTTTGTTGTGAGATTGCAAGGACAGAGGCTTCTCCTTGAGGGGTGGGACTCTAGTGCTGATCATGGGCCGCACCTGTGGCACTCTATTTAAGAGGCTCATGGATTTTGGCTCACTCGCTCTCATTTTTGTTTTGTGTTCTTGTTTGAAGAGTGGGTTCTTGAGATTGTGTGTTCCCATTTTTGTTGCCACAACTCCACAAACCCCATTTCCAGCAGCTATTTGATTTGTTGTTCCTTTCATTATTCTTTAATATTTTGACCCTAGACATTATTTGTTTAACTTTAAATACATATATTTTCTTTATTGAAACTCATTTTGTGAACTGTCCTCTTTATGTTGTGACTTTGAGCCGGGTCGTAACAATGAGCAATGAGTTACTCCAACTAAACTCACTTTTCACTTCCGTAGCCTTTAGGATCCACCACAGCAGACACGGCCACCACAACCAGAGCAACCAGATATCCAATCACACACAGGAATCCACTGCTAAGCACCTCCCTATTAATGGAGCTGATCTGTGATAGGTTCTTCACACAGATGAAGAGCAGCACAGCTTCAATGAGCATCCACACAAAGCCGGAGAGAAAGAAGAACTGCAGAAGGCCAGAGATCACGGCACACAACACCTGGAGACCATGAGAGACGGTTATGATGATTCTCAGTGAGGCTGTGCTGAGCTGTAGGGCTTCTTCATTATTCTTACCTGCAGAGGCTGTATGAGGTTCAGGAACCGCTGTGTGAGCAGGAACAGAAGGTGAGCCAGCAGAAGACTGATGCAGATGTTGATTCGAGCCACGTTATTCACTCCAGGACTCCACTGACAAAGGACAAAAGTCAACAGGGCCAAACTGAAGAACACCAGCCCCACGATCACACACACCAAATTCAACAGCTCCAGCAGTGGGTCATTCTGAGAAAACATGTAACAGAACATGAGTGCCAAATCTGTGATTTTCTTCAGTGTTAACTATACATTTCTTGTACCTCTGGTGGATGGCTGGTTTGCATGATGAGAGCGAATGTGGACAGATGATCACAGGAACACACAGTGTAGTTGCTGTTGGTCTCTAAAACAGAACAACCATCTACAATCCACTCTCTGATATTCCAGTACACACAGGACAGAGAACCACTGGGATCAAACTCCTGGAAAATGAAGAATGAACATAAAGAATATAATATAGCTGCAAGCAGCATTTATGGGGCCAAGAACCTCAGAAGCAAGCAATTTTTGTAGAATTTGTTCGCGTGTCATTAGAGAACGGTTTGACTAATCAACTTGAATTCCATTACTTTTTGCCAGCATGGTCTCAAGATGATCTGAACTCATTTTGGTGAAAATCAGACAAACCATCTAGGACGAGTTTAAAAAAAATAGGTTTTTCGAACAATTGAAAATAGCGAAAAAACTGAAACTTACATACATAACTTACATTTTGGTGTCCATTCGACTCGGCATGAGCCAAGGATTCAGAGGATTTTTTAAATTTTCCTTCTGTGCCTTACGGTTCAAAAGTTATTAGCATAAACATGAGTGAAACTTTGGACAAGTGGTGGCGCTAGAGAGTTTGAGTTAGAGACTCCAAATTTGCTATGCTTAATGTTGAGACTGTCCTCTATCCGTGTGCCAAATTTCATAACTTTCCCACAAGCGGTTCTATGCCGCAATGGCGGCAGAGAGAAGAAGAAGAAGAAGAACGCCAACGGATACAATAGGTGCCATCGCACCTTCTGTGCTTGACCCCTAATTATAAAAGTGAATATTAGGTATTTTCAGATGTTCATTATTTCTCAAGTTGGACAAAACACATTTCAGTGTCTCACTCTGATGTGTTTTAGGGTGAAGTTGACTGGTTTGGTGAGTTTAGTGTTGGTGGTTTTGGGAAGAGTAGCTGAGATCACAGTGGACATCATGGTTTTAATGGTGTCTTTTGGTGTGTTGAAGAAGTCTGGCTTCAGTAGTTTCTCCATCATGCTATAGCTCATGAAAGCCACAGCAGCTGATCCTGTGTAACAGAAACACATAAATATTAAACAAGTATTAAAACTTCCATTCAACTATACAATAAAAAACTTAAGTAAATGTTGTTTAGTTATATTCTATCTCTTTTGTTTGATAAAATCACATCACAACATTTAACATACTTGTTTCATTGTTGTTCTTGGCGATCCCAATGAGATCGATGTCCACAGAAGAATCTGTCGTGTTAAGTCTAGGGATTTTCTCTAGGGTGACCTGTGGTCCAACCATGAAGATTTCTACCTCTGATTAAAAAGTACAGATATGTGAATGAAAATGTATTAACAATAAGGTCATCTGAAAATGTCAAAAGTTATTTCAAAGGTTTTCTAGACTTGAGCACATTAAGTCAGTAATTTCACTGTTTATTCATAGTTTGGTTTTTACTTACTCAAAGTGTCAAGAGTAAAAGTGACATAGTCACTTGTGTTTGTTGGTTTTACGAGCATGGCCACGAGTTTCTCACTGGCTTTTAACATACGGTTTCCATATGACACCAGTTTATTTGGGTCAGCTGACGATGACTCCAAAAACATGTCTGAAGCATTGCTTTGTTTAATAATGTGACTTTCTCATCACCTCCTGCATTTTGTGGTTATCAGTGTATTACAAAGGTAAAAAACAGATTTCAGTACTTCAATAGGTAGGTATATTAACATTATATAAGTTAATGAAATTACGGTATTTAACTGTAAATTTAAGTTAAAACGTAAACCTAAAATGTTGCTACCGTATTTTTTCCGGTAAAATTCCGGCAACCACAGCTGCGGTTTTTTACCGTAAATTTTACGGATTTTTTTTTACAGTGTAGTTATGAGAGGTGTAATTTTTTTATGAGAATGAACAATTTGCTGGAAAATACTCACTCTCCCATAGAAGCTCTGGAGTCTGACCCAATGATAACTCCTCCATTGAACTTGACAGCAAGGATGGTCGTCTTACAAAAAAAATAAAAATTACATCATAATTAAGCCAAAGTAATGAACATTTATATTTGTTGAAAGTAAAAGTCTATAATATAAAATTATATATTATACCGCTATTATTATAATTATAACGGGCACAAATCCCCCAAATTAATAAACAACATAAACAATACATTTCAAGGTCAGGGCATAATATAAAACATACATATCACATTATCAATGACTTTTTTAACTCCTCAGGTCTCATATATATATATCACAAATGCTGATGTCAAGTCAAAATGCAGAAGAGCACAGCCATTCCCTAAATGTGCTGAGGTGGAGATTTTTAATTAGTGACATCTATGGTCAAAAGAAAAAATAAGCGAGGGGGGCTTAGTTTATCCCTACATCCTCTACCATTAGCTACTTTATATGCGAAAATGCGTAAACTAAGTAGGAATTTATGCGACAGTCCATAATTAAAACTATAGATACCTCTAAATGGAAATGGACATTTCAAGACTATCCTCGCCCTGACAATGCCACAATAGGCTATCTATCCACGAAAGCGAAAGTAACTTTGAGCTATAGGTTACACTTAAACTGCAGCTTCCCATCTACACAGATGGATATTGTAATATATTTAAACGAGTATTTTATAATATGGTCTCAGGCTATAAGATAAACATCACCTGCCTGGTCGCCGATGCGCATTTAAAATCATTTTCGCCTAAGCTCACCAAGCAACGCGAAAGGTTTAACTCATTTAAAACACGATACATATGCTACTTACTCCGGTGCTGACACCTTTGACTTGTGAGTATGAATGATGGCTGTCCATTATTAAAAACTCGACATACAGATCGTGGATAAACGTCGCGTACGCGTCGCCCGACAGTGACTGTGCGGTGTGCGCACTGCGCACGCTCCTCTGAAACAGCAACACTAGTGTTCGCGAGGCGCATTACTTCAAGAGAACAGTTCCCGGTTTGAGAATTTAGACATGGCACTTTCCAACGTCCTCGAACCTGCTGGGTCTGGTTTTAACTTCGAAAATTCCACAAGGTAAGAAGGAGTTAGGCTTGATACAGTTATATTATGATAACGCTGTGCGTAAAATCTAGAAAATAAACCTTGCGTCGTTATAACCATTGTTTCATGGTGTCGGAACAAAAGTGAAAGTACTTTCAGACTTCAAGTCTTTCTCTTCAAAAAGAAAACGTACCTTGTCTTTTAGAATCGATTCTTCATAGATCAAAACATTTTAAAAGTATGTCCTGACATTACGTTTCCTTGCAATCTCCTATATGATGCACAAATCTCTTTCATTTAGAAACATTGTTCTGGAGAATGGCTCAGAAGAGGGTAAAATCAAGGCACCGAAACCCATGAAAACAGGCACCACCATTGCTGGAGTGGTTTATAAGGTAACCAGAATATCAAAACTTTTTGTAATTTGTTACATATTGTCTGTCAGACTAAACATGTGCGTGTGTATAGGATGGTGTAGTTCTGGGAGCAGACACAAGAGCCACCTCTGAAGAAGTAGTGGCAGATAAAATGTGTGCCAAGATTCACTACATTGCACCTAACATATAGTAAGTAACAGTAAGGATTAAAAAATGGAATGTCAGATGTACATCATTTATAAAGCAAATAATTATAAAACTTATTCAAAACCATTCATATGTTATTCTTGTTAGTTGTTGTGGAGCAGGGACAGCTGCGGATACTGAGAAGACGACAGATATGCTGTCGTCAAACCTCACCATTTTCTCCATGAACAGCGGCAGGAACCCAAGAGTCGTTATGGCCGTTAACATACTACAAGACATGCTCTTCAGGTGTGTGCAGACTGTGTGTTATTATCTTCACCTGTTATCACACAAACATTGCGTGATCATGTATGTTTGTTTGTACCATTTAGCATAGAAAAAATAGCTGTGTTTTTATGTGAATATCTCTCTCTGAATGTTGATAATGTTTCTTTCTCAGGTATCGAAAGCGGTATGATATGGAGCTCATCCATTGTTAGGGAGGTGTTGACTGCACTGTCAGGCCACCATTTACACAGTAATGGAACCTTATGGGGATCATGACGAATGTGCCCAGTATCTGTAGCCAATTGGGAGGTACGTGACATGTATCCGAAAATGCGAGAATGATCCTATTATTATATAAGAATGTCAATTGCGGATCACTCTGCCGTTTCTCAATTGTATGAAGATCAATGCAAACTTATTTAACTGATTTTCAAAAGACTGTAGTCTTGAATGTAATACTTGTTCCTGCGTTTCACCGTGGAAATTCAATACAAGATATTTTTTTGCATATAGGTCAATTACTCAGTGAGATAAAATCCGGCGCTATGTTTCTGGTCGTTTTAAAGGATCTGGTAAACTATAACTGCTGCCTTCTAGGGGGATACTGGAGGACAGATTCAAGGAACATGGATGTAAGTTGCTTTTTTTTGTTAACCCCCCACCAACCTCACTTATTTGTTAAAAAACGTCTTTCACCCTATTGTGGAATCGATATACTGTTCCTGTAGCTCAAGGTGAAGTAAAATGCAAGGTATTTTCTACACTCAATACAGAGTTTGTTTTCAGCATTTAAAGTTTAATAAAGTACGGGGTACACTATGCTTTGAATGGCATTTTTTAATTGATTTGATATAATGTTTTTCCGTGAGGGGATTCACTTAATAATGTTATTGATGATTTTTTTATTTTACATCAATATTGTACATAATTAGGAATAAAAGTTCGTTATTTCCCCTTCCCTCTATTCTCCCAAAATACTAACCCTGATTTTTAGTCTCTCCCTCTACCTGTTTGTGAGAAAAAACTCAGCATCTAATGAATAAGTATTGGCGGTTGAGCTTCATCCAAAAACCTTTACACTACAGATGTTTTTTCTATTTCGAACATCAGAGCTGGTTGTGTGTTGGAGTCGTTCATCTATGGGCGTGTTTGCTTATGCATTATATTTCGATCTAACGTCTCCCGTCGCATTTAAGGCTGCACGAGCGCTAGAGCATGTAGCCACGATGACAGACTGTTTAGCGCGATGAAATGCCTGCTCTCAGTCATTAGCAAACTAAAAACACGCGTTTTGCACTCACACTGTACTTTTCCCACAAATCTTTCATCATAACATATTCAAACGCGTGTAAGGTAGCGTTCTTTAGATCGCTTAATCTGTAATACAATTTAGATTAAGCATTAGAATGACAAAAAAACTGTCACCGGTAGCCTATTATGTTGTGGATTAACTGTCAGGGTCCAAGCTATAATTACTTGTCCCTATGAAGGTAATGTTTTTTTTTTTAGAGGTCCGTTCTCCTGTATTGCTCTTCTCTCGCTCTCTTCTCTCCTTCTCACTCCCTATACTCACGAACACTGTCAAACGAAAAATATCACTAACACTCCAGTTGGCGGCCAAAGAGTGAATGATTAGACGTATTGTCGGTTGTCGAGTTGATCGCAAATGCTGCACTTTCGTTCGAGCTATTTATCGTCATAAATAATGGGTGACCAAAATCTAACGAAAAGTCGTTTCCACCCTATTCCCTCCCCCTTCTCCACTTCCTGATTTTGATTTCAATAAAAAGCTGTTATTGGACTACGAAGGACAGGTTTTGAGGGCTCGGTGAAAAACTCAATAGGGCGTTTTTATAGTCACATGGCAATAGATGAGACCTCTTACATTTCCCAAAACATCAAGTGAAAATCTTGTATTTCTCAATTCATGACCCTTTAGAAAACTTGAAAGCTCATTCTCCACTACTTTTTTGCTTCCGCTTCACAATATGTCGAAATAGCTCTAAAAACTTACAAGTCTTACTTTTGGAATTGTTATTTACATCTCGTTCTCCAAGGATATTAATTTCCAAAGAAGCTTA
Organism: Sinocyclocheilus anophthalmus; assembly: GCA_018155175.1. Lineage (NCBI taxonomy): Eukaryota > Metazoa > Chordata > Actinopteri > Cypriniformes > Cyprinidae > Sinocyclocheilus > Sinocyclocheilus anophthalmus. The sequence continues at coordinate 84,428 of JADLZN010004916.1, forward strand.
GTTCTAATCCACAAATGATTACTTTTCCAGTGGGATTTAAAAGTGCAATTTTTCACTATTTCTTTGGCCGGATAGTTGCATGAGTGCAAGGTCATCGTTGATATAAAACTTGGTTTGGGGCACTGCCTGAATGTTTTCATTTTCCCAGTTTAGAATTATTTTGTGTGTGGATGTGGAAAAAAAAAAGTAATCGCTTTTACCATGATAAATGTATTTATGTGTCCGGTGCTGAGAGTCCTAAAGGTAAGTGTGGGCTACTGACTTTTGTTTTCCGAAAATAACTATTATTAAAGGTCGTGTCCCTAACGTGTCTCACATGAAAATAAAAACGATTAACAGAAAAATTAGTTTTCTGATAAACCGATATAGGTTGTTAAATGTGCCTAAAGATTTTGTTTTTAATTTATGAGTGTTTCGAGTTCGATTTTATATATCCCCTTGACAAAGCAGAGATTGAACATGTGCAAGTTAAAGTTAGAAGTTATTCTATAAACTGAAAGGTTTTAGCATTACTTATTATATCAATATTATATCACAATGTAGATTTGACTTCATTTTATGAAAAAATTGTGTGAAAAATCTTTTTTTTTGTTTAGTAACAAGAACTGGACTAAATTAAAGCAGTTTTTGGTTTATATGCATAACCTACATCTATGCTGTCCCCTATGAAATTAGAAAAATCTTTTATTCGATTTCAAAACTTTACGACTGGAGAGAAAGCGCCAAGGCACTGTGTAAGGCGATGCCATCCATGCAAAGAAAGCATCCTCGATTGACCTGGCATCAGACAACACATTGACACTGTTGTGATACTAAAGGGGGGTGGCCTAAGATATCAGACCTCCCGAAGAGGCCATTTAATAACTATAAAGAGGTAAAAACAAAAAAAAAAATTTTTTAAATAATGTAAACAACCATTTGTACATTTTAATTAATTATATCATGTCACAAGCAAACAAAAATCAGAGACAAACACCCTCACATCACCACAGCAACTCTGCAATATGTTTAACAGGTTAGTTAATGTGCCATAATGCCTAATATTGGGAATAATTGGATCTCGTCAATACTCATTGTCCACTCTTGATTACAGACCTAGGACCCAGTACTAAAATTAGCAGAGGCACCACACCCCTGTGTTTTAAAAAACGTAAACCCGTGAATCACGCTGGAGCTTGGTGCATGAGAACCGAAAATATACAATGGATGGAAACAGCAGTATGCCAGAAGATGAGCCAGATGAAATTACACTGTGTGTCATAAATGTGCTCTGGAATTAACTGTTTGACAAACAAACGTAAGAAAGATCCAGATCATAGACTAGTAAAATAATGGATTTTTAAATTTATTCTGATGTTCGCGGAAGTAATTCCCATGGTTGAGCGAGTGGACTGAGATCTCAATAAACTACTCAAATAAACTAAACCATTTCCGAGCAGATATATGCAGCCCCCCCGCCCCGCATATCATTTTTAAAAACTGTTTTGGAAACAATTATCTGTTTTAGTAATTCACGAAACAACAGAACTTACATAAAAAAAAAAATGCACCCCAAATCAAATTCCGAAAGGACTTTTTGTGCATATTGCTATTAAAATTGGTTATTAAATGATATCCTCAAATGTAATATGATGAAGAAAAATGGAATTAAAAAGCCAAACTTAAAAGCTTCGTCAAAACAGATAAGTGTAAAAAGTGTAGTAGGTTACAACGGTGTAAACGATCACTGTGTAAAGACAAGCATAAATCCTTATACCTGTTTGTCCTTGTGGTGTTACCCTTGATCTAAAAGGTAGGAAGAATAGCATCTAAATTCGCACCCCAAGAAAAAAAAAAAAACCCACACCCAACAACGCCACAACCCCCATATGTATTAAAACAAACTCATTTTAAAGGGAGAGAGCATAAAGGGGTCAGACCTTGAATATGTCAAGGGCAGGTATAGGTTCTGATAAAAAAACATAGTAAAGGTCAGTTTCAATTTAGGGCTACAATGTCATATCTTTGTTGGTTATAATTAGATTTGTTTTGTGCAGTTCCATGCCTTTAAACCATTATGCATACTTTATGCAAATAGGGTGTGTGCACGGTACGTTTCACCAGTTTCACCAACCAAAAAACACAAAAACAGGTAGGAGGCGCAAATAGTGTCATAATCACGACCTGGTTTAACAACCGGCGTATCGATGGATCACCCTGAAAATACTAGAGAACCAGCATAAAAAACCAAGAGTGACGCTGATAAAAGACTAGAAGGGGGCGGAGCGCGCTCAAACAATATTGGTCGACCAGCATGTAATTATAACAGAGCCTTGTCCTACAAAATGGGGGATCAATCTCCAGTTATCAAAATATTGATTATCAAGCAAAAGCTAACCGATACGCATCAAAAAGGACACATTTAGACAACAATACAGAAATCATTTTCACTACATGTTATTCAAAGTTATACAGATTATATTCTAATTGGTGGATTCAAGATGTTTTCATGCTTGGTTCTCGAAATACTAAGTACTATAAAATACTTGTCTGTTTCAGAAAGTCCTATGTCGCTTTGGGGACTGTCCGTGGTGTCCAATAATACCGATAGGAAAAATGATAGCTTACTAACACCAAAGCTCGAAAAAAGAGATAATCACAAAAAAAAGCTAATCGGGGAATTATGTGTCGGGGGGGCTTCGAGGGGAAAAAAAGAAAAGGTTTTCGTGAAAAAAACTTCGGATGACTTAAATATCAAAAAGAAAAAATAAATAAGTTAAACGAAAAAACGCCGGGAAATTAAAATAGATCAGCCTTTATGTAACTGAAAATCTTTTGCTTAAATAATAACGTACTTTCGTTACATATAAAACGATAGGCATCTATAATTGGATGTGGTGGATATAAACATAATTCTTAAAATTAAGTAAAGAGTAATCACAGAAAACGCATCTCTCGAAAAAACCGGGGGACTGAATCATATTTTTTGGGAACCCAAATGCCAGGAGTTCGGGTAACCCCCTTGGGGTTGATGTAACTTAAACGTTATTGACATCAATTCTCACTAAACAATCTTAGAGCCCATCATGTGGTAGAAAGCATAAACACACACATTTTGTGAGAACTAACTGAAGATGCTTGATTTTGACACCCAAACATGTTGAACACAGGTTAGTAAAAAATTTATCACGTTGCTACTAAAAGCCTTTAGTTTTCCGTTTGTAGCGTATCTTCCGCAATTGTTAGACAGTAATATTGAATAAATGGCATTTAAAAGGTTTTTGATTAGCGTTAGGCAAGAATATTGAGAATAATGTCGTGTGTCTAGTGCAGGGTTGCCAAACTCGGGGCTCCTGGAGGCGGTGTCCTTCACAGTTTAGCGCTCCACCCCCCAATTACACACCTGAGCAGCTAACCAGCCTTACTAGGCATGCTACAAACTTCCCATCAGTGTTGTAGGCAAAGCTTAGCTAAACTCTGCCGGAACCGCCCTCCATGACCGAGTTTGTGGGCACCTCCTGGCTGGGTTAACCTACTAATTTTGCTTATTCAAAAAAAAAAAAAACATTTGGGCATGACGTCTCAGCAACAAGCAAAAACAAACATTTAAGCAAAAAAAACATGTAAATATAAATTAGCCTGCCTTGTAACATATCCTGTGTTCCCATCAGCCCTCCAAGTTCCTGAAATCATGCCGTTGCGAGGATGGCGTTTCCATAGATCTGAATCATGGCACCACAACCCTGGCATTCAAGTTCCGTCATGGAGTCATTGTGGCTGTTGACTCCAGAGCATCAGCTGGAAAATACATAGGTAAGTGGGTTAACTTTTCCTTTTTATCCTTTACTTTTCCTGGACGCCAAGCCTGATTTACAAGCTAACACACAAACACAAACTCAAACAAACCGTAGTAACACAAAGCAATTGCCAGTCATATTCAACTGAAAAACAGCATCAGAGAACACACACAATATGCCAAACTAGTATTTTTTTTTCTATAATACAGATGTTCCTTTTTTCTCGCCCTTCCAATGTGTTGCAGCATCAAAGGAGGCCAATAAAGTGATAGAGATCAACCCTTACCTGCTGGGCACCATGTCAGGCAGTGCTGCAGACTGTCAGTACTGGGAGAGACTGCTGGCGAAAGAGTGCAGGTCTGTCTCAGCATGCTTCTGAGAGCCGTGAAGCATCTGCTCACTGGATGAAGGTAACCGTTTGTCGTTTGTTTTCAGCTGTGCAGGAATGTATTCATTTATAAAATCCTTGTTAAAGATGTTAGAAAGAAAGATTTAAAGTAAATCTCACACAATCCACAACAAAGCGGTTGTTGAACTTGTTTAACCTCAACTACAGACTCTCGCTGTTTCCTAAAGGGGTCATTATGATGTTGGCGAAATTTACCTCGCTGTTTTCCTTTCTCTTTGGATGTTACAAGCCTTGGTGCATATCAGAAATCTCTGTAAGGTTGTGCAAACAGACTAAAGTCTCAACTCCCCAAAGCTATCTTTAAAGTTCAAAGAGTCACCACAACCTACCTAAACGGAAACGGCTCGTTCTAACAGCCAACCCCCCACATATCTAACTACCTCACTATGTGGGAAGAGTTGCATAACCCCCCCCAAATGTCACACCGCAAAGAACGAAGGCTACTTGTATTTTTCACTAGTCCTTATGTTGCTTGGCTTTGGCCTGCCCCACGCCTGCCGCCATGATGCTCCATGATGTGGCCGTTGGATTATACAAACTGTTTGTTTTCGTGTGAAAGCGAACATTCTTTTGGTTTGGTCTTTCTCCAAAAGAGGAACGGTTCGTCATGTATGTCCCTAGAGCGAGCTGTGCTGGGTCGCTGAGGCATAAACATCAACTTCTCTTCGCGCTGGGGTCATCTTCGCCGCCATTTTCTTAGAGATTGGTTTCTGATCCTGAGCGTAAACGTTGAACTAAAATGGCCGGCCGTCTCTGACTCCCAGTCTGAATTACATGTTTTCATTTAAAGTATGTTTGCCACTGATTCTTCAAAACGCACGTTTTGAATCAGTGTAGAGTACCACTTGTATGTGTAATTTCCCGACAAATGCAGGTATTGGTTGGCCAATGCACATGCACTGATAGCTGTAACAGAGCAGCAGCACAACACGGCTAACACCACACCTCGCTTTTTCATACCGATGAGCTTTGTAAAAATCGACGTGTTTCAGAAAGGCAGAACATAGAGGAGAAACAATAATGTACAATATGTGAAAAATAATGTGTTTTAACTTAAACCGCTAAACAACATTTCATTACCCCAAATACACAAAATAATGTTCTTTTTAGCAGCATCATATGACCCCTTTAACACAAAAGAATATTTTGAAACGGTGTTAAAAATTATTTCAATGTCTATACAATAACACTTTCCAATTGAACGAACCTTAAACTCCAAAAGGACATAAAAGGTAGGACTGGATGAGGGACAGAGTTGAAATGTAGGTCTTTGTTCTGCTCTCATAGCAAAACATTGTTCACAAATAGACACACACACGCAATAACACATATTACAATCAAATATGACAAAAGAAACTAACGCTCATTTTCAACTAATACTATAAACCTCAACTGTTTTTCACCTTCTCTTTTCTTCTTTCCCTCATTCTTCCCCTTTTTATCATTTTCTCGCATGTCACGTGACCAAATGTCATGATGTTTGAGGATCATGTTCACCATATTTGGTGTGAAATCGCTTACTCTCCGAGTAGGTACTTCTAGGTACTTACTTCACAACTATTTCTATATGACATGAATGTGTGTAGTATGAATATAATCTGGATGTACTACGTTCGTCATGTTGTCATTATCATTTGACCTACAGTTACAGTTGTCACTCACAAATCCTCTCTCGTTGCCTCATGGGAGAGTGAAGTATCCAGTGGATGCACACTTCAGAATATCATTGAAAGTAATAGGTCATCTGACAAGATTTGCTTCATGAATACTGTTATTTGGACTATTTCTTTTCCTCATTCACAAAAAAACTTGTTTTTTTTTTTTTTTTTTCCGCCTACATGGTCATAGTGGGAAGTATGCTATATTCAGGTGCTCCCTTGTGTTGATTTTTGATTTGATTGAATTTAAGAGCTGTATTCCTGCTTAAGATTTCCAATCTTCTTCAGTTAGTAACCAAGTGATCAGTGTCATAAAAGTTTAGAAACAACATGAATATGGGTAACTTTTCCTCTTCTGGATGAAACCAAAAGAGTGTTATACTATCTGTCTTAACTTCTTTCAATGAAATAACTCATACTTAAATATTAATTTAGATTATAATACTCCATACTCAATCTTAAATAACATTGGACCTGGACCACAAACAGTCCCTAAGGGTCACTTTTTTTTTGTTCAAAATTTAGATTTATATAACAAATCATACTGCACAGCTGAATAAATAAGCTTTCTAATGATGTATGGTTTGTTAGGATAGGACAATATTTTGAGATACAACTATTTGAAAATCTGAATCTGAGGGTTCAAAAAAAATCTAAATACTGAAAAAATCATCTTTAAAGTTGTCCAAATGAAGTCCTTAGCAATGCATATTACTAATTCAAAATTAAGTTTTGATATATTTACAGTAGGAAATTTACTAAATATCTTCATGGAACGTGATCTTTATTTAATATCCTAATGATTTTTTGGCATAAAAAAAATCTATATTGGGGACGCCAATAACAATGTAATTTTTTTTGTGGCTATTTGCTACAATATACCCCGTGACTTAATACTTTCTAGACTGCCTTTTGTGCTCCTCCGGCTCACACATATGTACACACCAATGTACCACCAATCACTATGTGAATTTTGATCACTGAAGAAATTCAATTGCAGGAGCTCATTTATGTTGGCTGTCTTTGTATTCTTATACTTGCTGGTTCTTTATGTTACAAACACAATGTCCCCCCCTGTTGGCTGTTTAACCAACCCCGCTATTTAAGTCTTAGACGCGCTATTCTTCGTTATTATTAAGTATTATGTGTTTTTAAAAAAACGACTTTAAACCAACTACAGACGAAACTAACTCCGTACCAAGCAGAGATCTCCGTGTCGCAGCCCTCCAACTTCTCTCCAACTGATGCTGGGAACAAAGCTGGGCGCTGTCTAATGGGTTTATGGATCTGGCTGTCGCTGTTACCCACAGGTGAAGTCTGTCTGTCTATCGATTGCTTTTGTGATTTTTTTTGCTTATTGCAATTTTCCCCAGAGAGGTTCTCAGTTAAGCTTTTATAAACAATGCCACAATAAAATACGAATCAAAAACACATAAAATTCATTGTAAGCTCCTTAGGTAAGTCCTTGATATTCTGGCCCAATCATGGCCTAACACATAAACAAATCGTCCATTTACACTATCTTAACACCTCTTTTCCTCCATCAGGGTCCCAGAGCCTGTACTATTTGGATGATACTGCACACTGTCCTCCCGTCCGGCCCGGATGTTCTCACCAGCTGGCTGGGAACAGCTATGCTATGGTGGAGTGGACAGTGGTTCGTGAGGATCTGACTGTTAGGAAGTCGTATGACTGGGCCGTCGTGGTATTTTGGCTCATTGCTAACACACAGAGCCGCTCTACCTACAACACTCCCGGGGCCTCCGTGGCAGTGGGTCAAACTTATAAGTTAAAATCCCATTCATTCACTGTAAAAACAATTATTGTGATTTTAAACATTAAAAGACTGTAAAAAGGCTACAATAAAAACGGTTTAATTTGGTTAAACCAAGTAAGGTTTTCCCCATACTAACTACATGAGGACATAACTGTAATCACATTAAGGTATTTTTACAGTATGTACTGTTAAATTTAACGTTTTTTGGAGTTGAAAAAGAAAAGTCCATTGTATATTTACTACAGTGAAAAACTGTACATTGACCTCGACTCCCATAAATTCCCTGCATTAGCACTTCCTTTCCCTCCGTACTCCTTTACTACTAAAATGCACTCACTTAACTTCATATTTTATGTTTTTTTTTTTTTTTTCTTTGAAAAGACTGTGTCTCTTTCTATTCTTTCTTCTTAGTTTTTTTTTTTTTTTTTGTTTTCTTTCTTATCAGTTGGGTACATTAGGTTTAAATACTTACTCTCAATGTTGTTAAATTAATGTTAGATTTATATTTGCATTATTATTTTCAGTTCATGTGTGTCACCTCCACAGTGAATGGTTTAGTGTTTGGGGTGTGAAGACACTTGCAAGTTCTCTGTATATACTTTGAGTTTTTTCCTTCTCAGCTTTTGAAAGAGCTGATTGTGATGAGCTTTGGTTCATCATGTGACTTTCTCATCACCACCAGTTTTTGGTGGTTATTAGTGCATTACTATGGTTCAAAACAGATATTAGTACTTCAATGTGTTGGTTTATTAACATTACATCAGTTAATGAAATAAGTTTTTTTATTGTGAATTTAAGCTAAATCTGTAAAACCTAAAATGTTGCTACCATATTTTTTACGGTGAAGTTCTGCCACCACACGATGCTGCCGGGTATTCATTTACCAACCTAACCGTCACAGATTTTTTTTTTTTTTAACAGTTTGTTTAAAAACAAACGGGCAATAGCAAGAATCTGAATCTTAACATTAATATAACAATGTAAGAATATTGAGCTGCAGTGATGTGCTATTATGGTTCAACCAAAATCTGTAAGAAGTGTGAATTTGTCCCTGACAATAAAACAAAACAACCCCAACACAAGAAATTACCCTAAGCTTTGTATTTCTGTCCTACATTATTGTTTTCTTAATTCAATAATGTACACTATTGTTGCATAGTTTTTGTGTGTCATATTTAAGAGATGAAGTCTTCACATATGTTTTCTCCTCTTAGTGTACCACATGCAGGAGGACGGCTGGATCAAGGTGTGTAAGGAGGACGTGTCAGAGTTAATCCACCGCTATAAGAAGGGAATGTTCTGATCTGATCTCTCATTTATCTGACAGTAAAAATTAAACTGTTATCAAATCAAAGACGCTTTTGGTGCATTCTTTGTTATATATTTGAATTGTATTTTCTGTGACTATCTGTCTCAGTGATGAACTTAATTCACTTATGTTACAGGATAAATATAGCTTTGTGTTTGGTGGATACGTTGTCTGCTTAGTTAAACCCAAGTTTTTTTTGTATGTGGGTTCCACAACTTGGTTCTTCTCTGGGACTTGCAGTTTTTTGTGCCATAACAAATTCAGAAGAAAATAGATTTCAATTGGTCTTGAAAAGACTTAATTGACTGAAGCACGCCTTCATGAATCCTTTTTTTGATTTTTTTTTAAGGGGACCCCTAAGGCGTGCATTCCTCCCCATCATTCAGAACTTAAGGTGTTGAACAAATATTTGGTGCATCAGCTTTCTTCTTTTTTACTTTATGAGAGACCAGATGATAGGTTAAAATTTCAATACTACTCTTCATACTTTAATAGGGAGAACCTATTAATGCCCTCTTTTTTATACAGATGTAATATAAGTCTCCGCAGTGTCCCGTCCCAATGTGTCTGTGAAGTTTCACAGGCTCAAATGTCTCCACCGATTCATTTATTATAACCATTTTGAAATCCTCTTTTGGTGGAAGCCACGAAACATTCTGTTTTCCCCCTGCCTGTAAGATCACACTCCGAAAGCGGCTGTCCTCGGCATGTCAATACTAACTAGTTCCTTTCATGTCTTCTTGTGCCTCAGAGCTGTCAAAAATATAACACAAGGTTTCCCATAAAAACACACATATTTACCCCATACCAGTCGGTTGATGTGTCTATGAACTTAAACACTGGGACAGAAAATCAACACCATCGTTTAATGCCGAATATTTTTTAGAATTTGTGTATCAAGGAAACAGACATAACCGCGGTTGCTGTTTACAGTGTTTTTTTTTTTTTGCTACGAGCAATTTTCAGGAACCTGACGAACGCCCAAAACATTTTCACAAAACTGTGTTACAGCCCTGTAACATACAGAAATCCCATGCTAAACCACTGTGAATCATTTTTCATTGCTCACCTGCAGATCTGGATAATAGCACATTCAAATCGGAACAATTGCAAACTCCCCCTGTTCCTATTCTGCAGGACGTGATAATTAAATCAAATCTTAAGCATAAATTTTACTGTGAATTGGGGAATAACGTATTATTTCCAAACCAACTAAACTGCAATTCGCTGAAAAAATTCCCAAGCCTATATCTCCTATTCATGTTAGTTTTTTTTGTTTTGTTTTTTTTTTTTTGGCGTGGATTTTATTTGAATAAAACACGATAGATGGTACTCCTTTCAAAAAGGATTAATAATTGCTGCTAATTCAGGAAAATTTATTCAATAGTTTTTTTAAAAGTTTTAAATATTTTCTTTCACAAGCTTACATTTAGTACCTGTTTGATCGTGTTTTTTGGGGGGTATTAGATAGGGCTCAGATATAGTCGTAAAATGAAAAAAAGAAATGTTATTCTTACTTTCCTAGAATCGAAATACCATTATTAGTTACAACATGTCATAAACTTCAAAGATAAAGTTGCATAGTTTTTGTAATGCGTGCTTCACTCTTTTTTTAAGGTGTTTTTTAGAATCAGTGGTGTTGAAGGAGTTGGATCCCGGCTTCAATACAAAACAACTAGTGACACCGAAAGAAAACAGAAACCATCATAAAATATATTCGTAAATTATCCTTTTTTTGCAAAATGATTAAATGATAGTGTCATGTTGATATGTTTAAATAAAACTAAGTAGGATTCTTGTTCGGATGGAATATGAACTGTCACCTGCTAATTTGAAGTAAAGCACTCGCTCGTTTCCACCACATCTCAGTGCTTCCTGGTTCCTGGGAGGTTTAATATTATTTTTTTCTTAAAAACAAGATCAACCAATGAAAATAAAACTTTCAAAGGCAACCAATTTCCCACATAAAATCTTTTTTAACCCCAAAAAACCAAAAAACCACCATCCCACCCCCCCACCTCCACAATCACACCTCTCATGTTAAAATTCCAAAACGATTAAAAAAAAAACATAATTTCAGCCAAGCATGTTTAACAAAATAACCTAACCTCATATAAAGGAAAGATGATCTTTTTTTTTTTGTTTTTTTTATTTAACAACCCTGTATACCTGTTCACAGCACATGTTAATGTTTAAAAAACACCAAATGAAAGCATCTGATTACACGCGTTACCTTAACAACCCTACCCTAACAAACAAACACAAAATTAAAATAGTGAATATTTATTTTTAAAATACACACATTGCGCTATTCGAAATTTGGAGACTATATAAATCATAAGTCCACATTTCTCTTGGAAGGATACACCATCCCAGTCTATTCAGCTCCCCCACCGCCTAAATAACTCAATTAATTTAACAAAAAAAAAAAAAAAAGTAAAAAAACAAAAACAAAAAATAAAAAAAAAAAAAAAGCCCACACCAACCAATACAATCCCCAACCCCATAACCCACATAACAATACAACAAAGGAAACAACGAAAAATAAACAAAGCACTTTTTTTTAAAATTTAAAAAATTTTCATTTTTAAACTTTGTAAAGGAATCCACACCCCAAACGCCTCGTTCCCCACAACATATCACCATGCCAATTTTGAGGCAGACCATTTAACAAGAAAAAAGTATTTTAAACAAAAAAAAATGTTGCAACTCAGAGGGTACAGATAAAACACAATACCTAATCGTTTTTTCTCCCTTCCGCACCCCACCTGTCCCCCACCCATAACCACAAACTGGTTTTGCAAGCGCCTCTTTATGAAAAAAAAATCCCTTGCGGCAAAAAAACATCTCCACCACCTCTCTCAAGAACGAAATTTCCCCCCCCCTACACTCCCACCGAAACAAAATCCAAACACTTTGCAAACTCCGCACAAATCAATAGAACAACGTTCCGTTGTATTACCGTTTTTTTTTTCCTTCCCCCCTTTGCTTTCTTCTCTTCCCTGTCCCCTCCCCCTCCTTCCTCCTTTTTTCCCCCTCTTATTCCCTCCCCCTCCCCCGCCACCTTCTTGTCAAACGTGAAAGAGAATATATATACAACTTTTCCCAATTTAGGTTTTCTTTGATCAAAACACATCTCATAAATTTCCTGCAAATTTTTACTTTTTACAATTATAACACAACGAATTAAATAAGAATTCAATAATAACACTCACTGAAAAGTCGAAACTAAACCTTAATGATCAGCAACGGGTGTGGATTAAAAAAAAAAAAAAAAACCAAAAAAAACATTTAAAGCTTTTTTTTTTTTTCGTTGAATACCGGGCATTTCCGGCTTTTTTTTTCGATGTAATATATTACGTAGACAAAGTGATTCCAGCAAAACTTTGATTGTGTATGTGTGTGTGTGTGTGTGTGTGTGTGTGAGAGATAGAGCATGTGGTGTGTTTATGGTGCAAGGATTTTTAAGCCAGCAGAAATTTTCATTTCTTTCTCTTAATTTCAATCTCTCTCCCATCATCGGGTCTCCCTCCTAAATATGCAAGAACCACATATACTTCATTCATTTGACATGACTGACACAGTTACAGTGATGAATAAAAACACACCTACATCTTTATGCTTGTGGAAATGTATGAGCCGAGCTGTTTGAGCCGTCATCAGAGCCTAAAACACACAACAATATTACAGTAACATCACAACAGACTGATCACACAAGACCTTTTAGATTAGCACAGCAATCATTTCTGAAGCTCTCCAGTGTCATAATTATAAGCTCTACATCAGAGAGAAAAACTTACTGGACAAAACTTCTATTTTAATTTACTTTATGATTTTATATTACTAAAACATTATATTATGGATTTAGAAATATGAAGACACTTCTTTTAACCACATCATGGCCGATGTCAGAGTCCACTGTGATATATTTGTATTATTTGTATTTATAGGAAACTTACCGCTGACAGGTTTAAAGCCTGAAAACAATCAGAGATGTGAACTGTAAGTGAATTTCATTCAACCACAAAAGTTAACATGATCAAATCTAAGACTACAATCAGTGAACACAATTGAAACTTCTTAAAGTTCCTCGCAAACAACATTTAATTAATTTATATGCTATTTAAAATGTTGTACTTTATACAATTTAAAAAAGTTAATTGAAGACATTTGAATCATTTGAAGGACTTTTGTGCACCCCGTCATAGAATATTTCCTCACCTTTTTTCTTCTGATACACCATATATCCAGCGACAGCAATGACCACCAGCAGAACAACAGCAGCAAGAGCACCAACAATGATGCCGATGGGAACAGACTCTCCTGTTTGATCAGAGAAATAAGAAAACTATAAAGCCAGATAAGTACTAAACCAGCAATGAGTTGAAAAAATCGCAAAACAATGTCGTGTGATTGTGATATGCTAGTACATTGGTATGTAGTGACAGCCTATAATAAAGCAATAAAGCCCTAATATATTGTGTTTGTACTCGGGGTTTTGTTGGATTGTCTCCATTTTCTATCAAAATAAAAAACCCTTGTTAATTAATAACTGATATTATATGTTTAGTTTGGATGGCCCAAGACCTTATACAGAACGTTGGTGGTTATGTAGGAGGGACTACATATCGATTCACTCATTAATTTATCGTGACTCTGGTTGTTCCGATCTATCCTCTGTCACACTCTTGCCCTGATGTTCCACCACACAGCTGTACTGGTTGTTCTTCCGGTCATCAGGTGTAACTGTGATGGTGCTCGTCTTCTGAAAGGTCCTGTCCTCATTGGGAAGAGTTTCACTAAGATCTACATCCGTATGATGTTCTTGTCCATTTCTCATCCAGGTGACTGTTACTCCACTGGGGTAAAACCCTGTAGCATGACATGTGACTGGAGAAGAGGAAGATTTCTGCAGCAGAGACACCTGAGGAGAAACTGAGAGAGAGACGTGCATGCCACACGTTTTTGATGGTTCACAATACAAGGCTTTTTTGAAACCACCAACCAGTGGGAAAGTTGAGTCTTTATCCAAGTTCATTGGATAATCGCGGAACTACCCTGTGGTAACTGCCAAGATAAATACCGCACTATAACGGCGCTATAGGTTCTTCTTCAAAAAAACTAGGGTTTTCACGAAGGCACTTCTTTGCAAGGCTGAAATAGAGGTTTTCCATAATCTTCTGTTAACCATTCTCCTCTAAACTTTCAATATTTTGATAAATCTAAATCAGATTTCTTTTCATCCCCAGCCAGAATTATTATTAAAACATACATTTTGGACTTGGGGGGGGGACAACAGTAAGGTCATCTAGGTCGACCAGGAACCTGGGGAGTTAATTTACAGCTACATTGCTATGGACGTCTGGTTGTTGAATTTTTGCCTCGGTATATCTATGAAGATCCTATTCTTCCAAATCATGCGAACACTCCTAATTCCACTTATGTAGTCAGAAAGTGGCGGCACTACACCTGGTTTCAATTAACATTTTTCACATCTAGCACATAAATATGAACAGTAACGTTAAACTGAATGCTTTGTGCAAAATGAAAACCGGGGTTAAGTGTATTGATAAAGATCACAATGGTGATGATTATGGAGGGCAGGGGCTGCAGCAACCTTATTGTAATTACAGTTACCAGCTATGGGGTGGTGGTAGGGGCAACAACACCTTAATGTAGAAAACTTAGTGATTAGAGCCTTAAAGCTATCACTACTGGCACACAGGATACTTTAGCAGAAAAGCACATTCACACTTACGTCTTTGCATTATTTTCTTGCCAGTTTTGGAACTGTATTGGAGCCCTTCTATATTAACTGTCTTGGGATAATCACTCTGTTTGTAACATTTAGTTGGATATTGATAAATGTTGTAAATTAATATAGTATCGATGTTATAATAATGTATTTACTGAATTAGATATTTTAATGAGTACCAAAACAAAAATTACAAATTTACATAAATTCTTGAGTATGTAAACAGATTGGTTAACTGTTTGTGATGGATGGGCTCAGATACATCCAATTACAACTTTGGACTACTTAAATTAAGAAGTTTGTATAAATTGAATATTAATTGAAATGAATAGAATATAGCAATATAGCTAGTGTGGGTGGGGGAAGAGATGCCAAATGAAAGCACACCCCACTGACATAAGGGCTGTTTCTATATCCTTGCATATTAATCGACTAGTATTAGATGAACAAAACACGCCTGAACCTTATTTAGAACGAACCTAAAGACAACATGATCTGTATACTCGTAAATAATCGAAACAATCTACACTGAAAAGATACATACACAGTGTTGAAGAAATTTCTCAATGGCAAAATATTGTTCAATGACTTCTAGTGAATTTTTTTTAGGAAAGATGTTCATTGCTGGATAAGCAATGAGTACCTGTTTTCTGCAGGCTGCTCTTCCATACGCAGATACTTCTGTGCCAGTTAATGCACTCGTACTGTAGTAATTTGTTAAATACGCCAGTCGTGCTGTTTCATTCGTTCAACTTGTAAGGTGGGGATTCCTTGCTGCCACTGGGGAAATATATCCTCCTCGTTTCAAAGCCAGAGAAAAAAAGTCTCTCCATCAAATCCATACTGGTCAAATGCATGTGTTGCTACAGTCTGATCATCCCACTCAAAGACGCTAAATATTTCTCGCCATGCGTTGCAAACTGAGAAAGAGAAGACAGATTGAATGTATCTGTATGAATAATCAATTAATATAGTCATAATAAAGCCAATTGTCAGTCAAAAAGTCCCACAAGTGGACTCAGAATAAATGAACCGGACGGGCCCTGAACATATTTTAGTATTTTGGGCCTCTATTCTATTAAAATATTATATATATTTTTAATATATTTGAGTTGGAGTTAAAACTGAATTTATAACTGTATGATCAGAAGCCAGGTTGCTTCATCGCTGCCATCAGACGTCTTCACAAGCGCTTCATCCCACTGAACACAATTCAGTCCAAGCCTCTCAGAAGCTAATAACTCGACACAACACAGCACATTTAACAAACTAAACAACCGGGGCCGTTCTAGCAAAACACGCTCCGGTGAGCAGCTTTCTGCTCAGAACTTCACGAGAGTCTGGTAGGATTGTAAAACTAGCGAGGAATCAGCTCCAGTAGGATAAAATATGAAATACTGATATCAAGAAATGAGTCTAACACTGCTGAATGTATAAGGGTTCTGCTGAAATCTATGCGTCGTTTCTGCCGAGGTGTCTGTGTTGTTTGAATCTGGTTCTGGACTCACAGAGCTTCCGTGAGCTCCAGCGTCTTGCTCTACAGAAGAACGGCTTTGTGTGTGTTGCTAGCTTTCTTTAGCGCTTCTTCGCATGTTAGAACAGTTTAGCCATGCTAACACAATTTAACACACTGCCTAGCTTTTCTGTTGGTTTTAGCATGATTTTAGCACATCGGTTAGCATCTCTAGCATATCGCACTAGGTGATCATCGGGCTTATGGTTTCTAGGCTTTGCTAGTGATAGAGGAAGGATTCTGAGAGTTTGTAAGCTGGAAAGGCTGTGAGTGGAAGTGTTGGGGTTTTCAGGGACAAAACGCACATAGAAATGGGTGGATGGAAACATATAAAGCACGGTTTTCTCGTCCGCAGACAGCAGAATCTCTAACGTGAGCATGATATTAAAATCAACCCCAGACTGCATCTGACTGATCTCAGAGCAAAACTAGACGACGCTCATCAGGATCGGCGCTGACGCTGCTCTGACAAAGCCTCGTCTGAAAGCTTCATCGTTTAGAAAGCTGCTAGCGCTGCGCTCAGAGACACAGACGTGTGCGTGTTCACATCTGAATGTGTTCACAGTCGAGTTTCAGCTGCAGTTTGAACAGATTCGGCCGTTTCCACGTTCTGTCAGTTAGAAAAGATGAAATAATAAACTAATTCATCAGCTTAAAGCCCCGTTCACACCGAGAGCGCTAGCTATAAAGATCAGGATATCAGCGATATATCGTGTGTTTATTGTAAGCGCGCGCGCGTCTGTCGCTTTAAATCCTCCAGCTCGTGACAGCAGGGTGGATTCTGATTGGCTGTCAGAGTTTTATTCTTCATCAGCTGGAGAAAAGCGTTTTGAAAGCGATCACGATATCGTTCCTCTGTGCCGTTACCGTTATAGTTGTGCTGTGGACTCTGCTGTTCTTTAATATCGAGAAGGACTTTTAGAACTATATCGTTATGGTTATCGTGCTCGGTGTGAACGCGGCTTAAGTGGGGAAAATCACAGCTACGGCTTCTTGATTGGTTCTTGATTTGATTTGAAATGAAAGGATATTTGAACGGATCCGTCTGTGTTTCTGTCTCTCTTCACTGGCTTCAGTGTGTCTCTGAGACTCGGAGCTTCTCGTTACAGCTCATTCTTCATCACAAACACTGAGAGTCCAGCTGAAAGCCCAGCTCAGACCTGGGTTTATAGCGGCTGCTCGTCTGTGTGGGCTAGGCCGGGTTCATGAAATGATCTCTGAGTCACAGCAGTGTTGTGTTCTCTGGAGCTCGTGAAGTAATGAAGACCCTCGTGAAAGTCTAGCTTTAGACTGGTTTATGTGGGTTAGTGCTGGTCTGGTGCTGCTTTAGCTGCTAATTCAGGGAGTTAAGAACCGGTTCGTTTCTTACAAAAGAAGAAGGAGATTCAACAGATTGTCAAGATTAACTTTGTTGCTCGAGAAGCAGTTTTAAAAGCCTGAAGTCTGAAGTAGTTTTACATTTGAATCGCTTTTAAAAGCTTGAAGTTTGAACTCCTGAAACGTAGCTTTGTTTTATTTTCTGTCAAATCAAAGAGTATTAGTTTGTCTTCAATTCTGGTTTTCTTTTATATTTTGAGAGGATTTGCATTTCATGGTACTAATTATATGTAGCATTAATATGACTTTTTTCCATCAAATAACTATATTTTTTCCTAATATATTGTCATCTCATCTAAAGCATCTCTGTTCACACATTTTTATTTTCAGTCAAATCAAAGTAATATATTTTTGTTCCATAATATTTTTTCTTTTTTATTTTGTATTTTGAGAGAATTTCATGGCTCTAATTAATATTTACACAATAATTATGATAAATTTCCCATTACAATTTTTTTTTTTTAAATCTAATATTTTTCATCTCATCCTAAAGCGTTGCACACATTTCCTTCTTCTTCCCTCTGTTTTCTGAAGCAGACCAGTTTATTTTCTTACAAAAGAAGAACTAGATTAAATGATTGTTCCAAGACCAAACTTTTTCGCTTGGACGCCGTTTAAAAAAGGGTGAAGTTTGAAGTATTTTAAATTTCTTCCGCTGCCGCATTTACGCAGAACGGTCTGAATGCAGTGTTTGTGACTCTGCTCCTGCTGTGACATCAGATTTTGGAAGTGTTGTGGTAACAGATCGGTGTTTGCTTCATCTGCAGCGACACTCTCGGACAGACTCGGTGCACCAGCAATGATTCTGTAGTTGACGCCGTTGACGTGTTTAAAACGTCACAATTATAATTGTGGCCAATGACTTAGCATCCCGTTATAGAACATAGCCTTTTGTTTACCGCCTTAACGAATGCGTCTAACCCCGCCTCTTTCCTTCGTTTCCATAAGATAGAGCGTATTTAGGCCACGCCCACACCGGGGGGGAAAACAATCCAACGCTCTCCATTGATTTTGTATTGCGGGAAGCTGCCTCCTTGTTATTTCTGACTTATAACAAAAAGCAGAGCAATGTCTAAAAGCTGCTGTGTGACGAGGTGTACAGCAAACAAGCTAAACCCAGAACGACGTTTTTTGTAGACTGTCGAGCAAAAACACGAGTCGTTTTAAGGACCAGTATACCAAAACCACCGTACTAATCGCAGCAGCCTAGTGTGGGTGAGAAAAGAGAGAGAAGCTCCGGTTGAGTGAGATCATGTCCGTTCTGGAAGCTGATCTTGTTTCTTTTTTGTTTTGGTTAATTGCTATTTAACCAATTGATTTGCCCCT
Organism: Sinocyclocheilus anophthalmus; assembly: GCA_018155175.1. NCBI lineage: Eukaryota > Metazoa > Chordata > Actinopteri > Cypriniformes > Cyprinidae > Sinocyclocheilus > Sinocyclocheilus anophthalmus. The sequence goes on from JADLZN010004916.1 coordinate 103,328, forward strand.
TAAGGTGATTTCTTTTGTTTTTTAGGAGCTAAGAGCTTCCTGAAGGCTGCTGATTTCTAGCCATTACTTCACAGATGTTTGTCTCTATTGGGCTGGTTATTTTGCAGTGAATGTTGGGTGTGTGATTTGTGATTGGCGTGTTTTCTGGTTTTGTGTGTAAAGTCTGGTGCTGTTATAATTACCCCCTGAGCCTCCTATTTTTGCTATTGTTTTTTTTTCCTTTTGCTCTCATGTCTCGCCCAATGCCATCTACAATGTCAAGTGAATTCCATGATTTTTTGGATCATTTTCGATCTTTTTAGCTTTAATAGGTCATTCTGTACGTAAACTCTCAGCTCTTGGCTTATTTTTCAAGTGGATGACACACCTGTGTGTCTTCATTTAGGATGCTCCCTGTTTATTATTCGGGGTGCATGGCATAGTCACAAACTTTAGCCCACTTTTACTCTTGACTGAAGCGAAACACTTGAGGTTTTCTACGACACACAAAGCATTTCCACTAAAATCACATTTAAGGTTTTATAAAAACAAATCCCGTAAAAAGCCTCCAATCTCTCAGTGATCAAAACACATCTGCTGCTGATCAGCTGATATTGTGAAGACACTCTACTGATTGAAGTGGATTTGTGAATGTAAATGAATTACCAAACACATTTACAGTTACATGTCAATGAACAATAAATTAATTATGTCAGACTGCCGATCATAGCTCTAATGGAACTTTTATCACTTCACAAGTTTCTGTTATTAATTTTACAACTATGAGATATCATGTATTAATTTTATTGATCAACTGATCAACAGCTTTATGTCATCCTCCACTCCTGAATGAGTTATATACAAAAACTCATTACCATAACTCATTCTACTTCCTCTAATAAGAGCACGCGCTTCTTTCCACCTAATTTGTATTCACAGCATGCCCAGTTTTTATTTTGTATTCTAAGCCATTAAAACCGGATCTGCTAAATTAATATATGTAAATGTAGATACCTAACATTATATAAATTAATTTATCATTATATAATTAGACCAGATAGAGATCCAGGTGTGCAGCTTTTAGTGGCCTTGGCCCTTAACCATTGGTTTGAACAAAGCTTTAATGTTTAAAGGGTTAGTTCACCCAAAATTAAAATTCTGTCATAATTTTCTCATCCTCATATTGTTTCTTTCTTTTTTTCCCCCGAACATCGCATTATTTGAAGAATGTTGGTAACCAACTGTTTTGGTTACCAGTGTTACATTGTATGAAAAAATATTATATGCGACTTCTCTCAAAATATTTCTTTTATGTTCGCCCATAAGAAAGTCATAACAGGTTTGAATGACATGGTGAGCAAATGATTTCATTTTTTTGGTGAACTATCCCTTTAAAGTACACAAAATACTGGGTTGGGGGGGGGGGGGGGGGGGGGTCTTCCTTCTGGGGTTGACGAAGACAATTAGTGTAAACTTTAAATTTTCAAATACTGACTTACCTCCTGTTTTTGTTTAAAGTCGTTGTGTAAGAGTATTTAGCTTACAACACTTTGGCTGGTCCTGTTCAAAACCAGAAAGTTGCCCTGTGTTCCTCTCCAGTCTGAGGTTCTGCAGCCTTGTTTCCCCCTCCTGTTTTGCACGTCTTTCTGGTTTGCCTATCATATAGACAATTTGACCGTCATCCAAACCATCCCAACAATACAACTATCTGGGAATTCGCTTATCTCAGAATTAGCAGTGAGACCATATTGTAGGGAATGTTTCTGAAAATAAACTTTACCGTTATTGCTTTTGTACTATTTTCCTAAGTTACTGATAAACAAATTCATACCATATCATGTTATGAATCCATATCCTGCTAGTTTTAAAATTGCCCACAGCTTCTTCTTTTCTTTTTTTTTAGTACACAAAGCATTGACTTGTTCCTCAACCTTGCCGATATCTTGGCTCCATGTTGACAATGTGCCAATAATTAATATACAGACCACACTTCAAATCTATTTAACATTAGGCCGGTTATCATGTGAGACCAGTGACACAACTGTGATATTAGTATTATGTTTGTTTCCTTTTGATTGTAACTTTAGATGATTGATACTTTAAACACACACACACACACACAACGCACACAATAATTGATTAGTTACGTATTTTATGAACTGATTTAAAATTCAAATATTAAATAGAATAAATAAATAATAATTAAATCTTCACATAAACTTATAAGCAATTACTAAACAATAATATTCAGCATGTATCGGGGTAGGCCTAGCTACTACATTAAAGCGGCCTTTAGGTCCTTATAAAAAACTAAATCGTAAAATTGAAGATATTTTCAGAAAAACTCGCATATACCTTGCTGTATTATAATAAGCAAAATGGTAAAACTGCTATACGCAAGAAATAACTGTCATTTTCTCCTATGTAATTTATTGCGCTGCCAAAGAATATCGTTTAATTTGTAAAGACGAACTTACTTGCATAGGCTGACCACTCAAAATTGAGAAGCCCAGTATAAACCTCCACATATTTTCGGGCTATTGTACGGAACGCCGTGCAACCCGTGCCGTTGTTTCTTTCCTCAAACTGAGTTTATTTGGTGGCTGATTTTTATCTAGCTGATTATTACCACGCCTTTTTAGTGACGTTGTATTTTCGGAGCCAATATGCCCCGCGGGGATATCTGCACATCACCAATCACCTAGAATGAATTCTGACGGAGGGTTTATTTTCGAAAGTCTTAAACCAGGTAGGTCTTTCCTACAGCCTTTATACAAAACATGTAGCCTGATCGGACATGATTCCATTGGGTGTTTGTCATTTTTTTTCAAATTTCCCCTACTTGATGGATCCTGTATGGCAGTTCACGTTACGCTACATGGACCGACATTTTAACATTAACAATCTACTGACAAACGTTTATGTGCAATCAAAGGTGTATCAATAAACAATCACACCGCCCGTAACGTTTTCTGTCAGTTACATTACCAATCTTCATATTGACACTTTTTAATAACGTTTAAACAGTTATATTCAGAAATTTACAAAAACTTACCCATTTCAATCATGCGACATATTCGAACCTATTAGCCTAATGTTAAATGATCTTCTATGAGTAATCATTTTCTATTAGGCTATAAGAGTTATAGAATAAATTGTTGACTGTACCTAATGTGCGGTCCTCCTTACTTATATTTGTAACGGGAAATTAGCAAGGGGCATTGGTTATTGCGGTTTGGGGGGCTCTTTGTGTTCCTTTTGGGCACCTTAAAAACGTCTTTTTGTTTTATCTCTTCTTTGGCTACAACAGTTCGGAAAACACGTGATTTCAGGGCATGTGTCGGCAATCAGACTGACGTTTTCGGAAAATAATAACCAATGGCATGTTATAGATTTTTGGAATATTGTTGTTGCCTCGGAGCGCCACTTAGGGGAGACTAATAGCAAAAGGCTCCAATAGTCTCTATAAAAGCTGAAAGCGAAATTCAGAATTGACATGCATTAGGTCAGTGTATCTTCTGGTCATTTGATTTTTTCTACTTAAAAGAAATAAAGAGAATGAGAAACGGTTTAATTTTTTTTTTCGTTTTGTTTACGTAAACGAAACGAAAATGTTCTTTGATTTTCGTCTTTTTTGTTCATCGGTAAAAAAAAAGGTAGATTATGATTTAATAATTTTGTTTTGATTTTGGTGGGCGGCCGCTGAAACTCCCTTTTTCGTCCCTTCTCTGTAGCCTACTGAGCCGATACCGCGACACCGCGAGCTCAGTTCATTTCCACAGGGAGAGACGCGCATGCGAGCCGAGTTTATTACAGTTTTTCCTCGATTGCTTAAACACATTTCTTGAAACTGTGCCTCATATTCTCAAAACAGTAAACACAAATCCATAACGTCTCACCCAATTCCCCAAACATCCTATTTTCAGGTCAAAATGAAGCTCTACACTCAAAACCATTCACTCTTGCTGAAAAACCAAACTTTGGCCTCCATCACACACAAGCCCTCAAAAACACACACAACAACATAATATTACACACTGGTGCAATAAATTCAAAACAATAAATCCAAAACTGGTAAGTCATGTTGCTTGTGGTTCTCCCCCTCAAGGAACTTTTCACATAATGAACACGTGTATACATTTGCACATTTTTTATTCCTTAATGTACTGTACAGTACAATACACCAAACAACAACAAAAAAATATTCTGCCCCAGCATCACATCTTTTTTCTGGGTCAGGCCAGAGAATCTCGTCAACATCACAGGCTATACTGGCCCTAGCTAGGCAGCGGGGGAAAATCCTCTTGCATGCCTGATCCACCCCTGGCATCAGCTGAAATGTCTAGTCAGGCTTCTTCCATTCCATCGTCTCTGTGTCCAACAAAAATAGAATTACTGATTACTGTAACTGTAACATCCTTTTTTACAAAATGGAAGCAGACAGAAACTCTATCTGTATGTAAGGCAATTTGATGCATGTGTTGCAACAGAGTACAGCACTGAAAAGTTACAGTAGAGTACACTGAGGTACACCTACCTGTTTTCCTCCCTGGAGGTTCTTATGATCGAGGCGACGGTGAGGCAACTTAAGTTTGGCTGAACTCATTGCCCAGCCTCCCTCATAGTCATACCATGGACAAGGACATGGTCAACTAGTGGCACGAATTTCATCTGAGACTCCTTGTCTCCTTGCCCCTCATCCTCATCCTCCTCCTCTTCCTCTTCCTCCACTCCTTACTGCTCTTGCTCATCCTCTTCCTCCTCCTCCTCCTCTCTGGTGTCCTCGACCTTTTCAATCACATCTCTCTGGATCCATTGTTCCAAAACTGAATTAACTGACTTGGGCTCTTTTATCTATCTATTGAAGGTTCTGATCGGTGTGTGATCAATTTTGACTCTTAGTGTTTCCACGTGGGTAACTGTATGCTAATTGAGCTCAAGCTATGCTGACTTGAGTGAACAATATTGAATGCTAGTGCTTTCTAAATGACAACATGGTCTAGGCAATGAGAAATGAAGGGATTTGTGTGTGGAGTTTTGCAGTGACAGTTCAACAAATCTGACTCATGTGTTAAAGTAGGGGAATAGTGTTTATAGTTCAGCAAATTGGGTGTGCTTTTTGAAAAATGGCGTTTTATTTGAAATTTTAGTTCAAAAGCCTGGTGATAGTATGTAAGCAATCGAGAAAAACTGTAATCCTTCGGGGATTCTTTGTCTGTAGCTCCCTAGGCGGCAGCGCGCTTCAAGATAAAAAATACTTGACTTGAGATGAATTACTTTATCTATACAGTAAAACGGCAGTTGACGTTACTGTATGTGAATCACAAACAAAATGGAAGATAACTCACAGTTGCTGATGAGCCTACTCCATTTTATTTAATAGGCCCATTTAAGAAGACAACCAGATCACTGTTGTTCATTCGCTCTTACAAACACAGCAGAAAGTAATTTTTTACCAATAAAACAACACAGTTTGGGAAAAACACAACCCCAAATATAATAGGTAGGCTATTTATAAATATTATTCTGCATGCCTCGTGGTTTCATACGAATACATAAACAGAAAAAATTGTTTTCGGTTTTAACGGTTTATTTTAAAGTAGACATTTCAAGCTTTCTATGACTGTTTCTTATGTCTGCGATCACCAAGCAAAACGGGGGTTTTTGTTTCATCATATTTTAATTAATTTCATCTATTCCTCATGCAAAGCACACAACCAGCAACCAAATACTAAGTTTTTATACACATCAGCCAAATAGTGAAACTTTAAAATGAAAACAGCTAGCTATAAATAAAATTAAGTTTTATAGGTTGAGAACACCTTTTGGACACTAGCATTTGTAACCCGAAGGTCCGACTGTGCCAGAGATGTTCGCTGTATATTGCTGCAGAAGGTGGACATATCAAATATTAAGTCAAAAATGGATAAGCTCAGTACGCTCACTTCATCGGATATATATTGTGCTAGAGCCCCATCTGCCTGTTTTATGAACAGTATGAATTAATCATGTTTTTGGGAGGCAAAAGGTCAATATTTTCAGATCTGTCAGTGGCCACCACTGTATATGCAGTATGGATTAATAAGAACGAAACATGTCAGAGAGAAAAATATGAAAGTTAAATTACCTTGCTCATGCAGGTCAACATCTTGTTAGTAGGCTTGTGCGCACATTTAATTTTTTATAATTTAATTATATTTTTGTATCTGTCTGCTTAGGAAGAAAAAATGACAACCCCCTGAGCCCTGATTATGTACCCAGCATTGTTGCGCACATTTCAGCTGAACAGCGACAGAAAAGCATTTATGCCAACCTTAGGTTTGAGCATACCCAGCAGATGAAGCGGAAAAGGACTGAGACGTTGCCTGACACTGACCGTGAGACTGTAGTGCCTTCCAGCATCATCAATGCCACTGAGGATGACACCATGGAAGTACAGGCAGAATGCATGCATTTTCTCTACATACTGCACAGTTCACCATCTATGTATTTGAAATGTAATATTGTGTTGTCAGATAATGTTTACACAAATACATGACCATAAAGATAAAAAAAAAAATTTCCTTTTTGAATTTTATTAATTACATAATGTACTACTGAGCAAATTTAAGCTTCATTTGTTACTTGGACATAATTTTTACATTTTGTATACGAGACAGCTTTGAAATAATTTGAGTGGCGGGGTCTGGGGGTGCCCTCAAAGGACACTTGATCTCTAACACGCCAGGCTCATGGCAAGCACAGGTCACTACACCATCAGGTGATGCACCGATCCATGGCAGCTCCGGGTTAATGATAAGCCCTGATGCTGCAACGTTGAGGTCTGCATGGAGATCCTGCATCGCCATCAGGTACGACTCTCTGGCAGTGTCCTCATTTACGAGACCCCATCTGATGAAAACAACAAAAAGTGAGCCATATAATTTTGATATTTTAGAGTACAATTCCTAGCCTAGCATTAAATTATCATTCCTGCACTTACATAAGGGCTGAACTTTTTTTTTTTTTTTTAATAATACCAATTGTGATTTTTGACAAATATTCCACTGTCGCGATGATTTGCAACTACTGGTAGGAATTATCATATTTACAAGATTTTTTGCAAGGATATGTACCAAACAAAGATGTTTTCTTAATTTCTGTACAACATGATGTGTAGGCACGGACCCTCTGCAGCATAACAATATATACCTTGATGCTTCAGTTGAAAACTGACAGGAGCGAGGATAACAAACTCTCTTAATCAAAGATGAAGATTTTTCTGTCCTGGCTGCCTCATGGAACAACGATGCAGTAACTCTTCCTGCTCTCTGATCAAACCACACTCTCGACTTTCTCTGTTCCCTGGTCTTTTCCTCAACTAACAAACACTCAAAAAAGAATTGAACTATCAAAAGAGCTGTAATTATCACAAAGGAATGAAGCTATTCTTAATGGATTAGGTGATGTTTATATATTGGGAATCTGACATTCTTATAATAATAACAGCTCTATTTGTATAGAATTTTTTAATAAAGGCAACAAAGTGCTTTACTACAATAAATGTGAAGCATTTTATTTACACTTGCTGATTGTTTTAACAACACACTTGTTTTAATGACAGCCATTCTCATTTCTTACCTGCTCCGGTGTGAGATGCAGCTCATCAAAGGTCTTGGCACCCTCCCCCAGCAGTGCGGGCAAATCCATTTCAAGTCTGGTGCTTGCATAGAGAGTGGTCAGAGGTGATGGCAGATCCAATAGTACAGTCTTGGGCATGTATCTGAGGGAGTGGCCTTCGATGACAGAGAGGATCGCACTTTTCTTGGGATTTGCCTCTTGGCCTTCACTTTGGTGGAGCTGTGCACAGAACAACTTGAACTCATCAGCAGATGGTCTCATGTGTGACAAATTGTCCTGAATTGCAACTTTCTCCTCGTTAGCGAAGATGTTAGACAACTCATCGTACTTCACTTTTTTTCGTGCTCGGCTTTGTCCATGTGCATGACTTCTCAGTGCATGCCTGTCCTTCTCTCTTGTCAACAGCATTCAAAACTGTGTACATCAGTGCCGCAGCGTGGGAACAAACCTCTCCCAACCCTGCCATGCATGTACAATGTGCCATCACCACTGTCCCTTCCTCCTGCACCACTATCCATGGAAATGTTGCTTTTGTGTTCAGAGCCTGGGAATGACTGACCTGTTAAGTGAAAAATGTAGCATCTTTAATTACTGTGCCTTATAAAAGCTAATCTCTTCTGAGCTTGTTCAAATATCTAATGACATGACAATTAAACTTGTGTGGTAGTCTATTGTTTTGTAGATTAGAAAAGGCATGTGGCCATGATTTGCATTTTGTTTAGCCGTATTTTCATGAATGCGCTTAAAAGATGCAAATGAGTTGGATGGAAAGCCTATCTACGTGAAAGGTCGTACCTAGTTCTAAAACAAAACAACATAAAACAGAAATCTATGTTCTTGTTATATACATATCTATAACATGAACTCTGACGTTATTACTGCGGGCAAGATTGCCCATGTTAGCTAACAAGCTGTTAGCCTAAGGTTCTTCTCTTCTTCTTTAGGATGTCATGGCGGCTGGCAAACCACTTAAAGTGCACTTCCCGGCCACCTACTGAAAGGAGTGTGAATCGCACAAACTTTAGAAACCTAGGGTTCCTCATAGTCCAATAAATACCTAGACGCCTCATTGGCCGCTCGACCGCACGTCAACGTCGCCGCCATATTGGTGAAGGCAACTCTCATATCAGGACAGGCGAAAACATACCTGACTCGTCGGCAGCTTGGGCATCTACAAACCGTCGCATAATAATAAAAACAGATCTCGGGGTATTATCTTTCACAGGTAAGACTGAACAGTTGTTTCTGTATGTTTTTTGGTCATTTTTAGCTTTATGTTGACAGCTTAATTAGCCACCAGTGTCAGACTTTTAATAGCTAGCGATATCATTAGTAAGCTGTGAAAGCTGAGACTTTGTATGAAATCAAAGTTTAAATGAATTCTTAGGTTTTAACTTTATATTGTAGTTTATATCTTAAAGTAAATTGTGTTATGAGCACAATATGTACAGTGAGCACTTTGACAAGACAATGCCAGACTGTCAGGATTAGGGATGGAGCTCAATTATCTCTCTTTAATTTCACTAACGTTACTTATTTACAAAGAGTAAGTTTATCATCACTTGATTATAAGGATTTCATAGCTTATCATAAATCTGTGGACTTATTATATATATATTTTTTCCTTTTTAGCCAATTGCAAACAGGACAACGCAAGCCTTAAGGAAAGCTGAAGAAAGCCTGTTCTCTGCTTTAGTTCTCTGAGAGTAGGCTATACTTCCACAGCCTAATGTTGTATTAGTACTAGTTAAAACCTAGAATAGCCCTGAATGAATGGCCAGAATTACCCTGCTCATATTCAAACCACACACTCTCTCTCCCCACTTACTTGTTTCTTACTTTGTTTAATAATTATTACACAAATACTATTATAAAACTACATATCATGATTATTTATTTTACTTTATAATTTACCATTAATTTATTCTTCATTATTGTCTATTCTGTATTATTCCACCCTTGATATTACATATTCTACTTGCTATTATTCATCTATTGTTATTAATTTATTTATTATGGTATTATACATATAATTTATTCTATTATAAATCTATTATATACCGTTGTACTCGCTTTTTATATTATTCACTTTACTACAACTTGTACTACATATACTTTTTAATATTACATATCACTTTTACTGTGCACTGTATCAGTGCATAATATTTTACCGCTGTAACTGTAAGTTTTACTGGATCCATAAAGGATTATCAGTTGCATTTGTTATTGTTTGTTGTGGAGATTATCTGTATAGAGTGCTATCAAAATAAAAAGCTGACTACCAAGAGTGTCACTTTTTGATTTGTATTTGCTAGTTGTATTTCATTTTCTCAATGATGGTAAATTATTAAGTGCTTAAAGATGTATTATTTTGATAATTTTGAATACTTCCAGTATTTCAAAGGGAATGAGCCGTGTTCTGACCTGAAGCACAAGAAAAGCTCAAATGTTGGGGTTGAAGACAGAGAAAGCAATGAAACAACTTAATTTAATTTAATGTACATTCAAATTACAAAACATGTATATGTCACAGTTATACTACATTAACATTAAAATTGTAAATCGAAAAAAATCAATCAAATCAACAAGTGAGACAAGTGTGAGTTTGCACAATTTCTTACGAAAATTAATAATTTTCCAAACCTAACTAAATAACTGAAGCAGAGTTATTTTTTTAACTCCATGTAGATCCAAACCTCTGAAATCGGTTGATAAAGTAAACTTCGTGTTTTGTTATCAGAAAAAACGCAGCTCCTGGCTTCCTCCGTTTAGGGTCATATGATGTTGCTAAAAAGAACTTATGTGTGTGTATTTGGTGTACTGAAATGTTTATGCAGTTTAAGGTTCAAAAAACATTATTCCACATACTGTACATTATTGTTTTTCTCCTCTATGCTCTGCCTTTCTGAAACGCATCGATTTTTTACAAAGCTCTTTGGTCTGAAAAAGCGAGGTGTGCTCTGATTGGCCAGCTAATCCAGTGCTTGTGATTGCCGAATACCTCAAGTGTGAGACGGAAATATTACGCCCCTCACCATACTGTTGATGCATTGTCCCGGCCTGAGCGACGAGACAAAAGCATTAAAACCCATTATGAACGAGGCATTTGCTGCATCCAGTGGGGACATAATTACTGATTATACTGAGAATACGGAATTCTCCTCTTTTTGGAAGACCAACAAAGTAGTTTCGTTTTCACAACGAATCACACAGCGTCTTCCCGACATGGCGGCGGCAGCAACAATACTACAGTGAGAATAAAAGTTATGTGGTGTTTTTTGTTTGTGAAACGTAGTTTGCAGTACCAGACAGAGCTTTCGGCGCTTCTTCCTATTGTTAAGTCATGCGGTGTGAACCCCGCCATAGTTGTCGAGCCATCGTGCAATGTGAACACAGCAACAACTGAATACTACCCCAGATAGTCACACAGTGTGAAAACAACGGCGATACGACAAGTTTGAAAATCGTGCAGTGGTTAATGTGTGGTTTAAAAGAAAAAAAAGAAATGGAGTAAAGTAAAAAGGGATAAATCATATTAAATCTAATATCGTCCTTGAATATTTGTTAAAGTGTGTAATATGGTATATATTGTCTTTGACAATTGATTTTGAATGTCTTGGTACATGATCGGTTGATCATTTGATTAGTTTTGCCTTTTTTGTGAGTGTTCGCCTATGGGGGGAGTGGCGCGCTGCTTAGTTAATACACAGCTTCAGAAGAAGACGCAGCAGCTCCGTCTCTTGTGGTTTTTTTCTTAACTGTTTATTTCCCCTCATCAGGCGGTGAGGGTGCTACATTTTGGAGGCACCGCTGGGATGAAATGCAGTGAAGGTCGCCATCCACAGGTGATGGTCTACCTCCAGTGTCATTCATCTTAACTTGTGGCTCACGGGAACAGCAGAGTGGGAACGTCCAGCGTCCACGTTGAGTCTGGAGGAAAATCACGCACTATCTGAGGTTGATTGTTGATACTTGGAGCGTTGTCATCTTTCAGATCAGCTAAGACTGCTCTTCTACATCACACTGCACACACCCAAAGCACAAGTGAACCATGGATCAGTTAGAGGACTTAAAACTGGAAGTAATAGGAGCGTTGTATTCGTTGTCAAGAGAAAGTCTTGTGAAATTGTGTGACTTTTTGGATATTGAAGAGAGCGAAAGTGTTAGCAACAAAAGCCGCTCATTTGTTATTTCTGCCCTTGTGAAACATCTTGAGAGGGAGGGGTTAAAAGAACTGGAAGATGAGGGCATGTCAGAACTTTTGTGTATAAGAGACAAAATTTGTGAACTGCAGCAGGGTAGTGAAGGTAACGCAGAGCAACAAACCGCACAGGTGGTCCAGCAGGTGACTGTAGACTCAGTAGTACAGGCCACAGAACAGGAAAAGCTACAAAAAGAAATTGACATGTTGCAATTAGCCTTGCAAAAATTAATTGAACAAAAACAGAATATTGTTACAAGCACACAACAGAGTGTTAGTGTCACACCCCACACAAACACACAGCTAAGCTATGACCCACAGCAAAACTTGCGACAAAATACCAACTTAAATTGGCACTCAGCATCGACTCGACCAGTTATGCCAACATGGAACAGAGAGTTCAAGATATCCGGCCAGATAGGTGAACCTGGGCAAAAGGATAAACTCACCTTCTCAAGTCTAGCTCACCAAATTGAACATGGACTGAGCAGAGGGTTTTCTGGGCTTGAAATTGTTGATGCTGTAATACGAGCAATTGCACCAGGCATGCAGCTTCGTAGTTATTTGGAGGGAAAAACAAACCTTACCCTGCCAACATTAAGACGGATACTTCGAGCTCATTTCCAAGAAAGAGGGGCGACTGAGCTGTATAAGCAACTTACTTCAGAGGTACAAAGCAGCAAGGAGACCCCACAAAGCTTTCTTGTCCGCTGTCAGGATTTAAGACAGAAGATTTTGTTCGCATCTCAGGAAGCCGAATCCAGTTTGAAGTATGACCCAAAGTTAGTCCAGAGTATGTTTCTTCACACTGTCCTGACAGGTCTGCAGAACGACAGCATCAGAGGTGACCTGCGACCCTATTTGGCACAAGCTGATGTGAGTGATGAACTGCTCTTTGATAAAGTCAATCAGGCATGTGCCCACGAAACAGAGCGACAAAACAAAAAGAAACTTGTCCAGCCATGTACCCCTAAAGTGCACACAGTTCAATCCAGTGACACTGCTATCGAGAAGAAAGGGAAACCGCCATGTCAGAAAAATTTTGAAAAGGCTGAACTTGACATTCTAACTGAACTGAGAGAAATGCGCTCAGGAATGGCCCTGTTAAAAGACCTCAGTGCAGAAGTTTCTCAAATCCGAGAGTCAATAAAACAACCTCAGGTCATGTCTACTCAGTGTCCTCCTCCAGTGATTGATGTCACTAATGCGTCTTCACCACAGGTTCAGTATTCACATCCAGGTTACTGGCAGCCGGATGACCAGCGGAGAGTGACAGTTCAGCGACCACAATGGTTCCCAGTACAATGCTAGCAGCTGCCTCCAAGTCGAGTAAGGAAATGCTTTGCATGTCGACAAAGTGGATTAGATGTCTACTGTACTCACTGCTACAAGTGCGGTGGTAGTGACCATTTCTCAGCTGGCTGTCGAGCACGGATACCTATGATGCATCGGGAAGGCCCTTTAAACGAGGCTGGGTCACGACCGTGGGACAGGCAGTGACCGGTGCTGAAGAAGAGTCCCCTCAAAGCTGTACATATTGTGGTACCACCCGTTCTGACCTAATGTTGAGAAACTGTGCAAATTGTAAGCAAACATTATACTGCTCAAAAGCATGTCAAGCAGATCACTGGGCAGATCATAAGAAACAGTGTAGACTGTACTCAGAAATAAATGTGAATTCTGCCTCGGCTACTACAACACGGAGGTCAAACAAACCCTCTTGTGCTGCGCTTGTTGGAAAACAGTGCCTTGTGTGATGCTACCTTCAAGGTTTGCTTGTAGAAGCGTTATGGGACACAGGCTCTCAAGTGTGTATTGTTAGTGAGATGTGGAAGAATGAGTACTTGCCGAATATACGATTGAGAGATGTTTCAGAAGCAATCGATGCACCCGAAGAACTCCGCCTTGTAGCTGCAAATGGTCAGGATATACCATTCATAGGATGGATGGAAGTCACTTTTGGATTGACGCTGGATGAAAGAAAGAATAGGAAGCTCATCATACCCATGTTAGTGATGAGAGGCGGACATCTGCATCATCCCATCATCGGGTACAATGTGATTGAGCAGGTAGCCAACAGAAACGGATTGACCCAGCCACACAGCAGTGAGATGTTTGTGACAGCCATCCCCAACTTGGAAGGAAATCAGATAAGAGCATTCATCGAGAGAGTCCAGGCAGAAACGTCATGCGAGTACATCCTTAAAACCACCAAGGAAAGAGTCTGTGTGCCTAAACACACCTCTGTTCAAGTTGAATGTAGAGTACAGACATCGGCACCAAAGGAAGAAAGAGTGCTACTCTATGAGCCTGATGTGAATCCTACCTGGCCTGAAGGATTGGAGTTCTGTGAAACCCTTGTGAAGTTGCGACGGCAGACCTCACCACATGTCATTGTCACTGTTCAAAGCCCTACCGATCATGACATAATGTTGAATGGCAAGACAGTTATTGGCACAGTGCATCCAGTACAGGCTGTATACCCAACTGCTGCTCTTAAAACACCCCGCTCTGAGCCTGTAAGCATAAGTCAAGTCATAAATGAAATTACCCAGAATTCTGATTCAACATGGGACCCACCGTTAGACTTAAGCCATCTCAGTGAGTCGAGAAGACAAATTGTACAGCAGATGTTGAGAGAGGAAGCAGCTTCTTTTTCAAGATCCGATGACGACATTGGCTGTATAGAAGGATTGCAGTTGACCATCTCGCTGAAAGATACTACCCCCGTCACCCGTACTTACCAGTCAGTACCTCGCCCCCTGTACCAAGAGATGAAAGACTACCTACACGACCTCATTGCCCAGGGATGGGTTCAGAAATCAAACTCACCGTATTCCTCACCTGTAGTTTGTGTCCGAAAAAAGGATGGCAGTTTACGGTTGTGTATCGACTACCGGGAATTGAATCGGAAGACAAACCCTGACCGACAGCCCATTCCACGTGTTCAAGACATTATGGACAGTCTTGGAGGAAACACCTGGTTCTCGTTACTTGACCAAGGGAAAGCATATCACCAGGGTTTCATGGCCAAAGAGAGTAGGCCCATGACCGCCTTTGTGACGCCATGGGGGCTCTATGAGTGGATTCGTATCCCTTTTGGTCTAATGAACGCTCCCGCAGTTTTCCAGCGCTGCATGGAAGAGTGCTTGGGGGGTGTGACTGGCGGGGACGCTTCTAGACAACTGCTGGGTGTGGGTTGTCCCCTACCTTGATGACACGCTAGTGTTCAGTAAATCCTTTGACGACCATGTCAATGATGTGCGAAAGGTCCTACAGCATCTGAGGCGAAATGGAATTAAACTCAAGCCTAGCAAATGTGAGGTGTTTAAACGGGAAGTACGTTACTTGGGAAGGATTGTGTCCGTGGAGGGCAGTAAAATGGATCCTGCGGACACGGCAGCCGTAAGAGCCCTGAAAGAGAAAAAACCCAGCACTGTGGGACAGTTGAGAACCGTACTTGGCCTGTTGAGTTATTATAGACAGTATATTAAAGACTTCTCCAAGATTGCTGGGCCTCTCTATGACTTACTGAAAGGAGCAGCTGAGACAAAGGAAGAGGGACATACTGGAGCTGCACGTAAGTGTATGAAGAACAAAAAAAGAGGAGTACCTTCTCAGAAGTCCATTCAATGGTTGGAACATCATCAGCAGAGGTTGGAGAAATTAATAGACTGTTTGGCAGAACCTCCAATCCTGGGATTTCCTGATTTTATGCCACACACACATAACTACGCGACATCCACCTGCCGCTTCACACCTGGACTCCAAAGAAAAAAAAAAAAAAGTGGTGCTCTCCTTCCTGCTAACGCCAAAGGCAAGAAGGGAAACTTAGAGTCATTGCATATGGATCTCGCACACTGACAGCTGCTGAACGAAACTACCACCTTCATTCAGGTAAATTGGAGTTTCAAGCTTTGAAGTGGTCGGTCACAGAAAAGTTTCGCGATTACCTGTATTACGCACCCACCTTCACCGTATATAGCGACAATAATCCGCTAACCTACGTACTGACCAGTGCCAAACTAAACACGACAGGATGCAGATGGGTTGCAGAGCTCGCGGACTTTCACTTCAAGATTAAATACCGCTCTGGAAAAGACAACATTGATGCGGACAGTTTATCCCGTATGCCGTTGGACATTGAAACAATGATGGAGCAGTGTACAGAGGAACTCCCATCTGATTGTGTTGAGGCAACAGTCCAGGCCATAGAAGTGCAGGATCTGACCATGTCATGGACAGCCATGACCTCCCTTCATAACCCGACAGAGTGTGCGGAGTCAAGTGAGACCTACTCTACTGATGAGATACGACAAGCACAGAGAGAAGATGCCTACATTGGACCAGTAGTGCAGTGCAAGTTGACTGGTGAAAAGCTCTCTAGACATCTTCTGAAGACCTTAAGTACACAGAGTAAAAGCTTGCTATGCCACTGGGACAAACTTTCCTTAGAAGAGGACGGAATCCTTCGCAGAAAGACAGCTACCCGAACTCAGCTTGTGCTGCCAGAAAGATACAAACAATGTGTCTTGCAGGAGTTACATTGTAAAATGGGGCATCAGGGAGTGGAAAGGACCATGTCCTTAATTGGAGACCAGTTCTTCTGGCCAAAAATGCAGGGTGAAATTGAACATTTTGTGACCAAGTGTTGTAACTGTTTGAAACAGAAGAAACCAAGTAAAGAAAGTAGAGCACCACTCATGAATATTGTCACCACCCACCCATTTGAACTCGTTTCCATTGACTTTTTGCACCTCGACAAGTGCAAAGGAGGGTATGAATATATCTTGGTGATAGTTGATCACTTCACAAGGTTTGCACAAGCTTACGCCACCACATCGAAATCTGCCAAAACCGTTGCTGAACGAATTTTCAACGACTATGCACTGAAATTTGGATTTCCCAAAAGGATTCATCATGACCAGGGAGCAGAGTTCGAAAATCGGTTGCTTTTTCAGTTACAGAAGTATTGTGGAATTGCAGGATCGCGAACAACACCATACCATCCACAAGGAAACGGGCAGGTGGAACGTTTCAATCGGACGTTGCTCCAGATGTTAAAAACCTTGACAGAAACACAGAAGTCCAACTGGAAGGAATCGTTGAACAAACTTACCTTCGCCTACAACAGTACACGATGTGAGGTAACTGGATTTTCGCCATTCTATCTTCTGTTTGGCCGTTCACCAAGACTACCTGTAGACCTGCTTTTCGGATTGGCACCAGAGGGAGGGACTGAGGACCACAAAGAGTATGTAAAGAGATGGAGTCAAGGAATGCGGGAAGCATATGAGATTGCCAAAGAAAACAGCAAAAAGGGGGCAGAGAGAAACAAAAGGAACTATGAAGGAAAAGTAAGGAGCTCGGTGTTGCACCCAGGAGATCGTGTTCTGGTTAGAAACCTCACACCTAGAGGAGGCACAGGGAAGCTGCGGAATCATTGGGAGGATGCGATACACACTGTTGTTCGCCGAGTGGGAGAAGACAGTCCCGTCTATGAAGTGAAATCGGAACGAGGAAAAGGAAGATCAAGGGTTCTACACCGAAACCTCTTGTTACCATGCGATTACCTACCACTGGAATTGGAGCTCCAACCACAGCCAAGAGCGAAGAGAAAAACATGGGGACCAACCTCCATGGAAAGACATGATCCTAGCTCAGAGGAAGAAGATGAAGAATGTGGCTACTATTACCAACCTGTAGTCCAGCATCAGCAACCTGCGGGAGGAAACAATGAATTAGAAAATGAGAACCTACCTGTAGTCCAGCATCAGCAACCTGTGAGAGGAAACAGTGAATTGGAAGATGCAAACTTACCTGCCGTTCAGCATCAGCAACCTGTGGATAAAAATAAAGGACTAGAGGAAACAAACTTACCACTTGTCCAGCTCAGTGAAGTTGAGAAGGAAAGGAATGAGAGAGAATGTGTGAGGGTGGAGGAACAACCTGCAGCTGATGTTGAAGTAGATGGACATGTAGCCCCGAGTGAAGTTAATGAGGAAGGAGAACAGGGGAGCAGTTGGCCTAGGAGAGAGAGGAGACCACCAAAGATGTTTACCTATGATTACCTTGGTACTCCGGCATGCTATGGGGTAGAGCATTTAAACCCAGGAATGTTTCAGCCTATTCAATATGGGATGCAGAACTTGAACCGATGGACTCCCCCAGTACCACCGTATCAGCCAGTATACTTATACACATACAAAGACGTATATACATACTGAAGAGAATGAATAAAAAGGCGAAAAGGAAGTGCCTATAAGGAACCAAACCGGCGCTGGCTACGCACACAGCCCCGCGTGGAAAAATCTGCAAGCGAAAGTCACAAATAGACACTTTATTGATGAAACTGTAGATTACAGTAACACACAGTACATATACAATGTAGAACATTTGGATAACACAACTAAAAAAAAAAAGATAAAAGAAGGGTGTAATGTCGGGACGACATTTATTTTCGAAGGGGAGAGTGTGGTGGTTATAAAGAAAAAAAAAAGAAATGGAGTAAAGTAAAAAGGGATAAATCATATTAAATCTAATATCTTCCTTGAATATTCGTTAAAGTGTGTAATATGGTATATATTGTCTTTGACAATTGATTTTGAATGTCTTGGTACATGATCGGTTGATCATTTGATTAGTTTTGCCTTTTTCGTGAGTGTTCGCCTATGGGGGGGAGTGGCGCGCTGCTCAGTTAATACACAGCTTCAGAAGAAGACGCAGCAGCTCCGTCTCTTGTGGTTTTTTTCTTAACTGTTTATTTCCCCTCATCAGGCGGTGAGGGTGCTACTCTCTGAACTCGGCCATTAGCTACTAAATCCCAACTGTGTGTGTGTCGTGAACGACGGAGGCAGTGATGCCACAGGACTGCAATTGATGGCATCGCTTAACCATTTCTCTTGTTTTTTTCCTTCGCTATCTTGCTTTCAGAACAAGAACCAACTGAAGACTCCCTGTAAAGAGACATCAACCTACCAATGAGTCTCTTCACTGGTTTTGGAAAGTCTTTCCCTGCTCTTTGTGAAAAAAGTGCCAGTTCCATCACATTTTGTTGGTGTAATCTATAAATTACTCCTGCTGACTATATCCAGCCTCTTAAGAGGACTTCAGATGACCCAACACCTGTAAAGAGATGACGCCCACCCTTCAGAGGACTTCAGACGAAGCTGACTCTGAATAAACATACAAAACTGCTACATTTTCCTTGCATTGTAATCAACATGATAACATCATGTAACCATTGCTTTAATTTGTTAATTGTTTCTGTATATATTTCATTGTTTCCTGAATACATGACGTTACTTAACTGCATGATTTGTACAGCCTATTTTAGAACATGTTGGTCCATATTAACATTACCAAGGGTGAGGGAGTTCGTGGTAATTTAGTGTAACTGTGCCAAAGTACTGTAGAAACCTTCATGATTTTGTGTAAAGCTGATTTGAAACAATGTGTATATTAAAAAGTGCTATACAAGTAAATGTGAATTGAACAAAACTTGATGCATTTTTTTTTTCTCCTCTCCAGATCAGTAGGGAAACCGTACATTCACACTCCTTTCTGTGAGTGACGAGCACTCATAATGCAGCACAGCAAACTATAGTGGAGACTGTTCAAGGACAACATGCTTTATAGTTTATTATAAATGTATAAATTGATTGCTGTAAATAAGTGCATAACAAAAGTCAACATACATAAAATATATGATTAAATGTGTACAAATGTTTTAAGTTGTTTTAAACTGGAATATACTACAAATATATCTTTATATATTAATAACTGAGGGGTGCACAAGAATCAAAAACATTAAACAAGATTAGATTGTGGTCACTAAATTGTCTTCGATTGTTATTTGGAATGAATGTTCTAAGACAACAACTTAACCTTTACGATGAGATTAGTAAGACGACAATGAACAGGTTATATTGTGATTGAACTTGACTAACAGTAAGTTGGGAAACACACACACACACACACACATAATTGTATTTATGTAGAGAGGCTGAAGTTACCTTGGCAGAGGACCACGATGTCGTTTATATAGCAAACACGGACTTTTATCACGGTAACTTCAGCCTAAAATATGTTAACAAGACAGGTAAGGATAGCTGACCACATTAATAATCCTCAAATATTAGCGGATTTTATCTTTTAAAAACAACACTAATATAACTACATATATATACAATGGGGCGTTTTTTTTGTTAAATAAACTTTTTGTAAATATGTAATATAATGATTTTATTGTCAACGAATTACCAAAAATCACAGGGTTTCGGTCTCTTCCAACTCAATGTATTATAATGAAACTTCCTGGAAATATTGAGGCTACGCGAATCACGTGACGATCGAGTCGTTTTGACTTCTGTTGACGCAAACTCTCATCTCTATGGCTCTGTGAAGCACAACTTACGCTTTTTCATTGTCGTTTTACTAAGCTCTGGTAATGTTAAGTTTGGGTTGTCTATCGAAATTCATTCCCATAAATGAAGATATTGTAAGGAAAACTAATTCTTGTTTAATGTTTTTGTTCTTGTGCAACACAAATTAATACTTCATTACAGTCGATGATTGGAGTCCCCAGAACGTCGCGCACGTTAACAGCCCTTTCTCCACGTGAGCGACAGCATGCGCTAAACCTGCGGGTTTAAAAACATTGAGGAGCTCACGTTCGCCCTTTGCCGCACAAGTCTTCCTCCGATTTAGAGCTGAAACGGAAAATTTCTCAATGGGTCTGTCCATAACTATTGAATGAACCGCGCAGTTTGCAGAGCTGCATTTGCTCACGGTGGACTGTCGACTTAAAGGTATAGTTCAGCGCACCAAAAAGGAAATTGTCATCGTTTTACACTCCACACGTGTTTCACAAACCTTAATCATTTCTTTCTTCTGTGAACATAAAATAAATATTGTGAAGAATGGGTACCCAACAGTTGGATTGGGTCATGAAGGGGGGTCCCTTATTTTGGGCTTGCTGAAGATTTCAGAACCCTAGCCCTTTAGGCTGACACGTACCCATACCCAAGAGAAACACAGTTGATAATTGTTTTGACATCACTTCCACATGTATATATATTATAAATACATACAATATAACATTTCTGTAATCTATTTAACCTAACCAGTCAACCGTTTTTGAACAGTAAGATTTTTAATGTTTTATAAAGAAATCTCTTCTGCTCACCAAGCCAGCATTTATTTGATCAAAAATACAAAACAGTAATGCTGAAATATTTTTACAATTTAAAATATTTGTTTTCTATTTGAATATATTTAAAACTGTAATTTATTTCTGTGGTCCAAAGCTGAATTTTCAGCATCATTACCTCCAGTCATCAGTGTCACATTCTTCCGAAATCAGTATAATATGCTGATTTGCTGTTCAAGAAACATTTTTTTAATTATTATTATTATTACTACAATATTAAAACAGTTGAGTAACTGTTTTTCAGATTCTGGTGATGAACAGAAGGATCCAGATCGTATTTATGTGGAAATAAAAACTTTTGGTAACATTTTACACTAACCATTCAAAAGCCTTAGAGTCAGTAATCTTTTATTTGTTTTTTGAAAAGAAATATGAAAGTAACCTCGGTTAGTTAGCAAGGATGCTTTAAATTGATCAAAAGTGACGATAAAAACATTTATAATGTTACAAGATTTCTATCCTTCAGATAGCCTCATGCGGGTTTCTTCCTGACTTATCATATTCATCAAGAACCTGAAAAAATTCTCTCAGAGCTGTTTGTTTTAACATCATATAATAAAAATGTGTTTTGGAGCAGCAAATCAGAATACAGGGGGAATGAATTGGTCTGAAGTATTCGTGTGACGGTGGGAGTAAATGATGGCAGAAAAAGGGGGTTCTGAGTTCACTTGGTCAATCATCATATAGACAATATACGACACCAGTTAATGAGTGAAAAGGTAATAGAAGTGAAAAGATTGACATCAAACAGAAACGGGAAAAGAGAGCCAAGTACAACAGTGATGATAACAGTAAATAGGAGACTGCTTCCAGAAAATGTTAAAATGGGATATGTGTGCTACCCAGTTAGACCTTTTATAAAACCTGCATTAAGATGTTTCAATTGCCAAAGGTTGGGTCATGTAGCAGAAGTATGCAAGGGAAAGAAACAATGTTGTAAATGTGGAGGTGAACACGGTTATGGAGAATGTGGGGATTTAGTTGAACCTAAGTGTTGCAACTGTGGATGCCCGCATAGTGCAGCGTATTTAGGATGTGTAGCGCAAAAACAAGCCGTGGAAGCAATGTAGTACAAGTCAGAGCATAATGTTTCATATGCACAAGCAGTAAAGAAGGTTCAAAATTAGCAAGAAAATAGAACTAGTCTTGGAAGGTCTGATGCAACTGAAACACCAAACAAGGGAACAGAGAAGTATAAAACAAATATAGATGCAAGTATGCTTATGGTCAGCAAAGTAAGCTTCATTGCATTTATTGCTGAAGTCATCAACTGGTCAGCACAAACAAACCTAAAAACTGAAATCATATAATCGCGCAGCTCGTCAGCTGGTATAACAGAGGTAACAGTTGTAGCGTCTGGATCAATCAAACACACAATATATATTTTGGTTTTTAGATTTCACAAATACTTTAACACCCCAGGACGCCGAACAGGACCCTGTTTTCATGGTAACCCGATACATTTACAACATTGTGGAATGTGAGCTGAGACTCTCAGCTGCATTTCACGGAAGCAAGAGGCACAAAGGCAGAGTAGAAATTGACTTTTCTACTAATTAATCCATAGGAAAACCTTTCTTTGAATGAACACACATGATCCTTCAGGTCATTGGGTATATTATTGTCATCGTGTATTTTGTCTTTGAAATTGTATACTGTGATGCAGGTTTATAATCGAAACACACTCCTGTCATCTTTTCACTATTTGTAATCCTACCTTGTCTATTATCTATGAATTCGCCTTCTTATGATCGAAACAAGCGTGTATATGATATATTGGTACATAGGCAATATATTAGTGTCCTGAGAACCTTTAGAAATTTCGATTCAAGTTCCATATGCAAAATTACCATGCTTAGAGACAAAGGGTCGTACCCTCCGCATTGCACCTCCCGCTCCGTGATTTCCATTTTTCGCATTCTGGACAATCCCGCTTTAAAGGCGGGATCTTCTCCGACCTAAGTCCCGTTCCAGGGACCGCCGCACCAAGTCTGGATGGTTCGGTTTGGATTCGAAGGAGGTAGGGTGGAGCAAAAACGCTTCCCAGAACATCTTAAGATCGTGCCAGGCCTTCGCCTGTGTCGCTTTCCATTCTCAGTCAAGATTCTCTGTCACTCCAACACTGTTCTCCTTTCTCATCAACCCACTATCTCAGCCACTCAAGATCTGGCCTTAGATTGTCATCAGGAATCTCTTTCAGACCCGTCAGACTCTCAATACTCACACTTAGTCTTATTAAATTAATACATTAAGCTTATACAGTTTACACCGTTTTACAAAGGGTTGTTTTGAACTAAGACTGACGTAGTCCCTTCAGGTGTGATCGCTGAAATATGCATAACCATGGGTTTCCCATAAATTTCATTCTTTCACTTTGCGCTCAGTCTTTTCTGTACTAGAGTTAACACTACTTTAACCCCCTTTCCTATACCAACTGTATGTGTGTGGGGTGTGTCTGCTGTGGTGATCGTGTGGGCTGTGTTTATGGTAGACCAGTTTATGCTATGTCGTGGTATGTAGTCTGTTGCGGGGGAAAAAACTAGTTTACAGTGATTAATATGGTAGTTAACTAACCCTTACCTGTATCACACTTGTACGTGTTCTTTTTGCTTTATAAACCGGATCAACTTATTATGCAAGATTTACGCCTACAAGCTTTTGTAGAATTGTACAGTAAAGAAGTTTTCACTTAACCAGGAAATTAACGTTTGACAGACAGTTGACCCTGAGAGGTCCAGTAAATATCCTCAGCGGATCTAAAAATATGAATAATTAATTCTAACTATTTGGTTAATTCAGTATTTTTCCCATTGAGTTGATTCGTTACACGTTAAGAAAATTCAGACACAGCTAGGGCAACTGTATCTGAAAATATGCGCCCTCAGGAAAAAACCAGACAGACACGGTGAAACAATATTATTACATTCCAGGAGTAATACACTCTTGAAGATCCTCGCCTGGGATTGGACTCGGTATGTTAATTGCTGCAATTTCATCACGTCACACAGGGCCTTATTGACTTCATATTGGAATTAACGTCATTCCAGGGTATATATCCATTAGAAAAGATAGGTCAAGAGCAACAGGTGGAGGGTGTGCAACCTTTATAAAGAATGGGGTGGCTTACAGGGAAATAAGGGTAGAAACACAATATGAATGCATTAAGGTGGAAGTGTGGACAACATTAGGAAAAGTAACAATAATAAATTACTACAATCCTTGTGAACAAATATCATTAATGGAATTAAGTAACATTTGGAGTAAAGAAGAAGGTATAGGGATATGGTGCGGTGACTTTAATGCACATAGTGTGGTATGGGTAAGTCCAAACTCAGATAAAAATGGCACAGTGGTGGAAGAATACATGAAGACAATTTACTGGTATGCTTAAATGATGGTAGTGGGACAAGGTTTGACATTAGGAAACAAATAAAATCATGCGTAGACCTAACAATAGTTTCAGCATCAATAGCAGCAAAATGTCAATGGGAGGTGTTAGAACGTTCATCATTGGAGTGACCATTTTCTCATCGTGTACGGTATGATGAGAAATGCAAGGAGTATGATGGAAAAGCTGATTGGGAGAAGTATAATAAAATATGTGAGTTAGAATTAAAGAATTATAGTACAGAGGATGATATTGATAAATGTACAGAGAAATTAATTTAGATTTTAGTCAAAGCGGCAGAAGAAAGTATACCAAAAGTTGAAGGAAATGGGAGGAAGAAAGCTGTTCCATGGTGGAACGATGAATGCAGTAATTCAATTAAAAGCAGAAATAAAGCATTTAAAAGGCTGAAAAGAACTCTGACATCAGAAGCAGTAATAGAATATCAGAGGGAGAGAGCAAAGGCTAGAAGGACAATTAAGCAGGCAAAAAA
>JADLZN010004917.1:0-82500 GCA_018155175.1 Sinocyclocheilus anophthalmus
ACGGTCGACACCCCAGAAGCAGCCAGACAACGTTGGTTTGAGCAGCGGGCCCACATGCCCAACGGTGAAAGCTCTACCAACACGACTCAGGCAAGCTCAAGTCGGTGCTGTCACAAGAGCCAAGCGACACCGCAAACTTCAGATTTCTAGTGACGTTCGGGCAGACCAGAGAGCTAACAACCACCTGCTGCTCTACTGCCATCATCACTAGGTCAGTCTGAAAATCTCTGCACACTACAAAATCTCCATAAAAATTACCTGCAATCCCTGGAACCACCAGCACTCTCACCAGTGAGAGTCTAACCAGGCTGTCCCACATCACGGGTACCACAAATAGCCTACTGGCTAACAACATCAACAAAAAAAAACATCCTACCCGGACTAACTCACTTCAGGATGACAGGTGACACAGCCTCGACACCTGCTGCATAAGCTCGAGGACCCACACCTTGCTACAGCCTACATCACCACAGCACACCACCAGACAGCATCCAACACGGCACCAACAGCCAAAACCACCACTGGCTCCCAGCCGTGGGTGCCAGGTGTGTGTTCGATTGTTCTACACCTTCGACATCGCTCGTTGTTGTCTATTCTAAGGAACAACAACGTTCGAAAGGGGGGAATTATATAGCATTTGGACCAATCAGACACAACATTTTTCATTATATTTAACAAATCAATTATTCATTAGAATAACAAATCGTCACAGTCCCCTCACTAAATAAACTGGATGCCAGGATTTCTGCTGAACACCATCCCCCACCTTGATCACCATGACAACTAATCATGATATCACTGGTTTTATGGCCTAAAAGGAATGCAGGGGAGAAACTCCCTCATTTTACTCATGAGAAAGACACACAATGCACAGAGAAATGGACTGTTCTCTAATTAATGCATAGGAAAACCTTCTTTGAATGAACAACCATATCCTGGGTAATTGGGTATACCATTAATGTCTTGTATATGTCTGTTGTAGTGTTGGATGCTGTTTATTTCATGTTTCATAGACCACTAGTTAATATACTCACTATTATCATGTTTAGTATCTATTAATTCGCCTTCTTATGATCGAAACAATTGTGTATATTATATGCTGATACCTATTCAACATATTGATGTTCTAAGAATCTGGACTAATTCGTGCCTCAACACTCCAGCGAATTACATATGCAAAATACCAGGCTTACAGACAAAGGGCCATAAAAACGCAGAACTCCCACTTGAGATTCCGGACTTCCCCATTGGGCAAGCCCATCTTGAGAGGCGTGAATCTCTGCAGGATTTAAAAGGCCACACTCCATGTGACCAGCCCCAGTCGGTGGTTCGGTCAGATGCTAAAATGAAGATGTGAGAAACGCTCCAGGATACCAAAGCTTGTGCCAGGCTTCGGCCTTGTCTTTTCCATTCACCAAAGATTCTCTGACTCGAACTGGTTCTTTTTCACCAACCAACTTCAGCAAGATCTTGGGGCCTTAAGATTGCATCAGGAATCGTTTTCAGACATACGCAAGTATCAAACTTAGTCGATTTAATTGATGCATTAAGTATCAGTTACACCTTTTTACAAGGTTTGTTTGAACTAAGAATCTGACGTTTTCCCTCAGGTTTTAGATCTGCTGAATATGCAAAATGGTTCCATAAATGTCATTCCTTATGTCTCTTTCTTTAGTGCTAAACTTTAACCCTTTCCTATCCCAACTGTATGCGTGTGTGTGTGTGTACGTGTATGTTAGACCAGTTTAAGTGTTAATGTAGTATGTTGGACTAGTTTAAGTATTTATGTAGTTAATAAAACCTTACTTACATCACACTTGACGTGTTCATTGTTTACTCATAACCGGAGTCAATAATCATGCAGATTTACGTTACAAACTTATAGAATTGTACAGTAAGAAAGTTATTTCCTTTAACCAGGAAATTAACGTTCTTAGAATTGACAAGACGGTTGACCCTGAGTGTTCAGCTAAATATCTACAGTGGATCTAAAATAGGAATAGTTAATTATAACTAGTTATGGTTAATTATTCATATTTCCCCATGAGCTGATCCGCTACAAGATTCTGTTAATTTATCAACAACTCCATATCAATCAGCTATGGATATGAATCGTAATCAATTTAACAATGTTGTTTCTGACTCCAAATGAAGATTCTGGTTCGTTAATGATTCCATTTCTTTTAGTACTAAAGCATCAGTAAAAAAAGCATAAAAAGCTATTTTATTGTGGAAAAACTCTCTATTCCACATTGTTATAGAAACCACCAGTTATTAATTTCAGTTTACTATGATTTGGACATGATGTCAAAAGAGTTGTTTCGTCAAATATTGAGTGATTTTAACGGTTTCATCAATAAGAACTGACACAAGAGTCATCTGTTCTGGAATCGTACCACATTGGTTGTAATGTACTGTTTGTTTGTTTGTTTGTTTGTTGTTTGTTGTTGAGTGCAACCAATGATCAACATTCACAATTAAAAGATTTTTGCCAGCAACTTAATAAAGATACATGTTACACTGTCCAACTATTTTAGTGTAGCGTCCAGCCTGCATGAGCAGAAGAATTCACATACAGAATGTTAATGGGAACCAAAAATCACGAAAATGGTTCTTGGGTTCTTAACCCTACATTCTGTTTTAAATGAGCATGGACTGCATTTGGCTGGCTGCTTTTGCACTATTGTTTTGACAGAATGTGGTCTCAGGTGATGTTTGCCTGTGTCCTTGAGTAACTCCTGAGGGAGTTTGGGTAAACAGCTTGCTGTTAACCCTTTAATTGGTGCACAGACAAAAATGTAAATTTAATGTAAAGCACATGAAGAAAAAGACAACTTCACCATTTGGTCGCACACTTTAATGACTGAGAGTCCTACATTACTCAGCGACCAACCCAAATTGCTTGTTTTAGCTAATTCACTTTGAAGGCTTTTTGTGCTTCTCTTTAATTCGAATCGCTAATTGACTCAAAGTAGGATGCATCTCTGTGCCAGGGCCCATAGGCACTCGGCAACATGGAGCTCCAGCAAAAAGATTTTCAGAAGGATGAAGGGAAGGAGGGAAGAGACAGAGAGCAAAGACAAATCTCAGCCCGTACCCCCCGGGCAATGCCACGGCTCCATGCAGTAGATTAAATTCTGGCCCAGGCCCAAGTGAAGGCCTGCTTTTTAACCACTGATTCTCTCATTTGCCTTCAGAGGCCTGCGGCCTGGCAGGCTGCGCAGCGCATTACCAGCCTGCAGCAGCACTTAAAACACATTTTAGCCCAGGCTAACAGCTGGCATCCTGGTCGAGAGACTCGTCTCAAGTGACGGAAAGGAACCTAAAGCGGGGAGGGGTAGGGGTGTGGGTGGGGGGGAGCCAATCACACGAAGCCTAGCTGAAATAATGATAGCGGCAGATGAATCTGATTATGTGTGTTCATGTAATTGTGATTCACTTAGAGGCCATGTTTTGAAATATATTTTTAATTTACATGATTTGGTTACGTTCCTTGTTCTTTTTGTCTTTCATTTGTGGGTGGACACACATGAGAGACAAGGCCATTGATAGGACCTGCACTGTGAAAAATGGTTTATTTTTGGAGAAACTTACTTTTTAGACATGGTTATTTTATTTAATGTACATCTGCCAATGAGAATGTAGTCAAAAAAGCTTTGTGTGTTGCCAAGCAATGCACAGACTAACAGTTTGGCTATTATATTATATTATATATATAAATCTAACACCTACCTTACTAATTAGTAATATGCAGCAAATTAGGAATTTTTGAGGGAAATTAGTAGTTAATAGTGATCCCGTGTTCCCTATTCTAAAGTGTTACCATATAAACGTATTTAAATATATTAACTTTATTAATACATAAAAACTGAAATAATATTGCATATTTATGTATTGCTGCATATTATTGTTATGTACTTATTGCTAATTATTTATCATTCCTTGTAACATAATACTTTACATAATAATAATGTGAAGTTATTTTTCAATAACTACTCATTTTTCTTCATGTAGTAATTTTCTCTTTTCGAGGTTTTCCCCATAACTGTCGCCCATGATTTGCAGGTTATGAAACAATATTCATTCATTTCAATAATGTGCTTCCATATAAAGTTACTTTTTGAGTTTTTATTGTTAAAAGCACTTTTCAAAGGAATTTAATTCATTTAAAAAATGCTTGTCCTCAGGTTTCTCAGATCTAATAGTACTCTCTGAATTTCTCTTAACTATAATGTCTATTTATTTTATTGTTTGGAATCTTTAGCTGTAACCAGCATGAATGTTCTGTATCTGTGCGTGAGAGTCAGTGACAAGCCAGTGATTGTCAGCAGAGTTATGCAGTGTTCAGTACAGCAGTCTCTCTTCTCTCCCTGTGTGCCATGCCTTTGGTTTTCAATCTCATGCTTCACGTCCGCTGAGCCCACACCATCAGGGGCTCTTATTTACGACCGAGGGTCCTCATACAATCTCCCGTCAAGGGTCCAGACCAGTGCGGCCCTCCCTTTCTCTCTCCCTGGGTTCATCCTCTCTCCTGTTCTGTGTAGAGAGCTCATTATTGTCATCTTCTCAATGCACTGCTGGACAGGGCTTCAGCTGAATCCAGTCTGGTATATTCAATTATTGTCCCTGTCCTATGACATGTACTTTTTTTTATGGAGCTATTTTTAAAGTGAATATATGTTGTGCACTTTTCTGAAGAGTTTCTGTCAGCAAAGGCCCTGTTCTGTGTGTTTTGAGTTTGGAGCTTGTCTAACAGTCTATACGAATGCTGTGCGATCACATCAGTGTAATATGTAGTTATATTGTATGGTGGGATGGCCGGCTGTTGATTGATTTTCAGTGCAGTCTCCTGGGGCCGCTGTGATTTTATTTAAGTGAGCGCACACATCATTTGTACGCTAAGGTTCAGCTAACTTGCTCCATATTCAGCCTTTTTTAAAGGCGCCATAAACAGCGTCCTATCTTTAGAATGGGCCGTTGTGAAACATGTACCGTGGTGGACAGTAAATATGAGGTTGCCATGACCACAAGCAGAATTCACACACAAGGCCGCCTTGTAATGTATCGCTCTGATCTCCAGTCTGATGATGACTCTCGTGTGAGTGGTAACTGAACGTGACTTACAATTTTTTTTTTATCTGGACGCTAAATCTGGAGGCTGGAGTGGGGAGAACAAGATTATCAGTGAATAACAACTTAAATTTTGGTCTGTTCCTCTAATAAAGCTATTATAAATATTCAGAACAGGGCATTTAAGCTGGGGTCTACTGAATATTTAGGGTTAATTCCTTAAATAGAAAACGGTACGAATCCGCGCTACTCTTTTGGGCTATGCAGCGCAGACCGTTTATCTGCTCGGGCCCGAATCGCGGGCTGATCTCGATCACGCGACACCATTATACACAGCACTGGGAGATACAGTGAAGAAAGCAGTCGAATTCGTCGCAGAATCAATAACATCTCTGTGAAATCTCACGAGAAGCATTCAAATTTGGTGCAGAATTCTGTTAAAGCTACAGAAATCAGAAAAAATGTCACTGATGTGGAAACCAGAAAAATCATTGTTCGATAAACACAAATCACCACTATTCACCATGGATTTAACATAGTAAAACTACAGGAACAACTTGTGGCAGAAATGGTCTAATGTTTTTGAGTGTTTTTAAATGCTTCACACAACTTTTCCCAGCACTTTAATTATTACAGAATTTGAAAGTTATTTTTAATGTGATGACGATATTTGTTCATTATTCATAGGTTGCCCCCATTTATAAAACTAAAAGCTTCATAATGTAGGAAGGCAAAGACTTATTTACAAAAAATATATATATTAAATTATATCTAGTAGATGGCTACAGAGAAGTACTTATAGGCTTATAGCCAAAAATTTTTTTTTTTTTTTTTTTTTTTCACCCTAATATATATTTTTTGTATTTATAAAATTATATTTAGACATTATGAATGACAGTAATAAAAGTTAATTGTATCTGCATCTCAACTACTCAGACAGCATAAGTACATCTGTAAGACGTCTGCTAAAAATCTGGGAAACATCTGCTGAGTAATCTGATAAACGTCTCAGAAGCAGTTTTACATACATTCTAATAAATGTCTATTTAACATCTGACAGTAAACGTCTTAGAGATGTATTGCAGATGAGCAAACACTGTAAATGCAGACATCAAATAGACATCTCCGAGATGTACATGTGCGATTAGGGTGAATGTTTTACTGTCAGGTGCTGGTGCCACCTTCTGTAGAACTTAATGGCACTGGTGCTGGTGTCCCCAAATGTTAGTCTGGAGCCCTACAATGGTTCTCGAAGTCAGAAAAGTCAGAACAATGTTAGAAGAATGTTGTCTGTGGTACATTTTCACTGCAAAACAATAAGAAATGCCACGAATTTTGAGAAAAGCCATTTTAGAAAAGTCATTTTAGGCCGCAAAAATCAGAAAAAAAGTCCCGCCAAAACCTGGAGGGACTGAACATTGTGTTATCTTTATAATGTCATGCTAACTATTTTCTTACAAAGTATAAATTGTATACATTTTGTATGTTGTTTATATTTTCATTTATAAAGGGCCTTTGGATATGAAAATATGTAAATGTAAATACCTTTACATTTCAGAAAGAAGGTCATTTGCAAAGGGGTTCCTCAATATCTGGCATCCAAGTGTGTCATAGCATCTTTTATGATGTGTTTTTGTTCTTTTTGGAACTAGACTGATGTGGTTGCTAAACTAATGTTATATGCCAAACGCTGCATAACAATTCTTCAAAAATGTCAACTTTTGTGTTCCATAGAAAAAAAGCAATGGCATACTGGTTTGGAATGACCTGAGGGTGAGTAAATGACAGAATTATAATTTTTTGGTGAACTATTCTCGATGTCCTTGCAATGCTGTTTATATCATTGAAAAAAACTGACAGGTTGTGAATGCCGGATATATCAGGCCTAAAGGTGAGCATCCCACAATGCAACAGCTCGCCACCTTTCCAGTGGCTCTGGGCGGGAGCACGATCGGAGTGCCGGCCTCAAATAGAGTTGGCATCTGGTGCCCAATTTGTCATGCCTGAATTACCTGAGAGCTGATAAGAGCTGAAGTTTTAATAAAAGTTGGGAGCTGTAGATAGCTGGCTGAAGGACACTGATGAAGTGTCTTGGGGCCTATTTCCTCCTCAAGATAAGGAGCTGAAGAGAGAGAGGAAGGTGGGTCGCAGGGCCAGAGATGTGAGTGCACACACTAATGTTCAGGGTGTGTGTTATTTCTCTTTCTCCAGCATCTCAGTGTGGAGGAGATAGTATATACTGTACACATATGGTATGGAAAAAATCCATACCAGGATCTAAACAAGAAGAAACCTGGATCTGGCGATTTCTGGTGCTAAGTTGTAGAGATTTTTATTTTCAGTCTTTTGAAATTTACTCTCAATTTGTCCATGTTATAATAATTAAAGTAGTGCATTTTACTTCATTGAAAATTAATTACAATTACCACCCACACACCACACAACACACAAACACATCACACACATTATCATATATATATATATATATATAGATATATATATATAAAAATATATGAATTTAACAATAAATTATATATTAATGTGCTAATTTTGAATAAACATTTTATTGTCATATGTGTCAAACTGTAAAGGACCAACCTTTAATCAAATGTTTACAAATTTTTAATAAATGTATAAACATTTAAACATGTATTGAACATAAAAGATTCATCATCATTAACAAAATATAACTGAGTAGTGAAATCTTCATGCTTTTGAGACTTTGGTAATGATTTATCTTGTTTGTATTTACTGCACTATGTATTGCATTTTTTATGGCAACAGCATACTTATTTTCATGCGTGTTTTGACTTTTTTCAGCTGAAAATGTATTTCAAATTGAAATTTTAAGTTTTAATTGATGTGTTTCAGTTGGCTATTAAATGGTTTAGTTTTTCAGTGTTCATGGAGCAATGTTTTTGTGTGTGTGTGTGTAATAAATTAATTTCATTTGGTTTGATAATGGGTAACAGAACATGAAGCAACATGCTCACTTAAAAATCTCTCTTTTTCGGAGAAATATTTGCCCAATACAATATGCGAACATTTTCGTTGGTAATTTCCTTGATGGGATTAACACTGGCGGTGTCCTAACACGTATGCGTGTCCCTCTCTCTGTCTGTTCCTCTCATTCACATTCTGTGATTTGGCCTCCCGCCAGCATCTATATCTCACCCTCAGCTGTGCCGGCGAGCTCCAGATGTGCCAAAGGCGTGTTTTTTTCCTCTCTTTTTCTCCCCACGTGTGTTTGTGAGCGTGTGTATGTGCGTGTGTCTGTGTGCAGGTTTTGCCAGCTGACTGCACCGTTTGATAACCCGCTCTCTGGATGCCCATCACCGGCCGCAGAGATAGAATTAAATGATGATGATCTTCCCACGAGTTGGGTGCGGAAACAGCGAGTATAAATCTTGATTTCATCTCAGCGTGAGAAGTCTTTATCCATCATCACTCTTAATGAACAAGTCATTAGGCGCGATGAATGGCACGCAGGGCCCCGACGTTCTCGTTGACGCTTTTGTTTGCGGCTTTTGGGGGGGGGCAACTTCTGCGCCCTTTCAAGGGGGTCAAACTTATTTGGTCCAGATGTGGGGGTAACCTCTCCAGCCCACCCCACCCCCCTCCCCCTCCGAGGTGCCCAGCATGTACTAAGCAGGGCTGCAAAAAATTAGAGTAAACAGAAAGAGGCCTGATTGTTCCGCCCGGAAGCTCCTGATGCGATGCCATATGAAAAGTATTTTTTTGTCATTTTAGGCCTCAGTGGTCCTTTTTTATGGTTCTTTCTTATGTTAAACAACTAGCTTGAGTCAAGCTTGTGTTCTAGGAATCATAAAAAGATTATAGCATTTTTATGGGAATTGGAAACTATTTTTTGTTTTAGCGAATTGGTGGCTAATTTGTACGATCTGTTTGCATCCTGCTAAGGATAGGTTTAATGCTTGATTTTTTCTAAGAATCATACTTTTCTATACAAAGCACATCATACAAATTCATACAAAATCATCACCTTGTAGAATAGTTAAGTTTTTTTAGGAGATGAGTTGGAATATTTCACCCCAAAATCATTTACTTGCCTATATGTCATTCCAAATGTGTGAATTTCTTTCTTCCGTGGAACACAAAAGGAAAACATTTTAATAATGTAAATTTTTTATATTTTTTACAAAAGGGCCTGTGTCATTCAAGGAAAAAATACAAAGTTATATTATAGTGGTCCATACAACAATATTTCCAAAAATTGGTAACAGTTTAGTTTAAGACCAATTTCACGAGAACTAGTTGCCTTTATCATGATATTACTAGCATATTAGCTGTTATATACTATAAAGCAACATATCAATGTGTTATATGATGATATTTTTAGATCCTTAATTTTTTCCCTTATTAATTTAACAACTACCCTACTAACTATTAATTAGTTGCAAATTAGTAGTTTATTGAAGCAAAAGTTGTAGTTAACACCGTGTCCTAACTACCTGCAACAAAAGGCATCTTTTCCATGTTAATCAGAGTTTTTGTCCTAAAAAAGCAGTACGGCGACACGCGAAGTTTCTATTTTAGAAACGGTTTCTATTTCTGCGATGTCACGGCTGGAACAACAATATACAAACTATGACAATGATAATCTCAGGTACCGATTATGTGCTTTATTTCATGTTAAACGTGTCTAATGTGAGTTTTAATATCATTTTTGTGACCTTTATAGCCATACTGAAAGCAACAACAGACAGTTTACCTCAGATCTTGAAAATAAATGAGAGCGTTAGTTATGGCAGGGGGCTCACGTTAGTCAAGCTCGCATCAGCATGACTCTCAGCTGATCACCCATCTACCTATAGGATACGGACACTATCTAAGCATTCATATATAAGGTCCCTCAGTATATCAGCAGTTTTCGCATTGCTCAATAGCTAATTACCCTTCTCCATCCCCAACTCCTCCTCTGCCAGTCGGGATTCAGCCTCTGATTCTCCTTTGAATCAGACTAATTCTAAAACGTGTACAT
This sequence comes from Sinocyclocheilus anophthalmus, assembly GCA_018155175.1. Classification (NCBI taxonomy): domain Eukaryota; kingdom Metazoa; phylum Chordata; class Actinopteri; order Cypriniformes; family Cyprinidae; genus Sinocyclocheilus; species Sinocyclocheilus anophthalmus. Next base: position 10,073 of record JADLZN010004917.1, read on the forward strand.
AACGTTATTGAACTTTAACAATATCTGCAATACATTTATGTTGGTTCTGTTCTGTTTACCCTGGGGGTTATTGCTGCTCTCCCTGCTCATTCATGACAGGCTGCATGGATGAGCAGGGAGTTCTTGCCCAGAACAGAACATACCGCCAATCCAAACTGTCTGCTAATTGTCAATCATCTTTGACAATAGTGGTCCTGACAGAAATAAATGAAAGCAAACATTTACATTAAGACTGTGAACTCAATGCAAACCAACAAGCGTATTCCATAATGGTATCAGTCACTCAGTATGCACTTTTAATAATGTTAAAAATACATTCAGAAGCTTCTCGCTTCTGAATAGCTGTGATATTTGAGTGATTCTGTCAAGTCTCGTTGTCGTGTCGTGTCTGGTGTGGACCGCCAAATTGCTTGTCGCTGGAATCTTAGGACATGGTGTAATAGTTAGTTAATAGTGAGAATTGGTACTCAAACTAAAGTGTGACCCAGAAATTATTTGAATGATTGGTCTCAATGATTTGTTCATGCACCAGACTAAGCTGTCGAGTTCACGACACTGATTTGAGAAACAGATCAGCTTAAACCATGATCCAGATCAACTCAAAACAATGATCAGAAATCAAACATCATCACTTCTACCCAACAAAGAGAAAGTTTCAGTCCCTATTTTTGCAATTGTCCTCAATTTTTTTTTTCCTGTGTGTGTGTTCTTCAGAAGAAAGAATGCAACATGGGTTTGAATGAGGATGAGTAAAGTATGTGAGCGTTTTCATATTTGGGTGAACTATTCCTCGGGAGTCTTGAGGGAGTTCTAGTGAAATCCCAGAGTTCTGTGATGATATGAGACTACAGCGAGAAAATCTACAGGGAACTGGAATGTTTAGAGGTTCGGCCTGTTAGACTGCACCCTTTGTTTTGTTTGCTTACGAGGGCCTTCAGTGTTTGGATATTTTCCCCTTTTTCTTAAGCTAAACTGGATCTTCTAGTTAAAAAGTTCAGGCAATTCTCTGAGGCTCTTGTATTTGTAATCTAGATGAACTTAAAAGCCTTCTTAAAGAATTTAAGAGCATTTTCAGCGTAGCCCCAGGCTACCGAAAGCAGATGCTATACCACCTGCATCAAATTTGAATGAAACTGCACACGACTCTTTCAGCTCTGTAAAGTAGAACAATATTTATTTCATGAAGAAAGATGCTTCTCAGAGCAGTTTCCCTCAGAAATACGAAGAAATAGAATTTGACATGGGGTAATCGTATTTAACTTCTCATATGCTTGCAGAGCATATATTTGCATTCGAGCTCAAAAACAGCACACAGATTCTGACTTTCCTTGTTAGTGACAGCTGCCATGTTTTAATGTCACGTTCTCGTAGGCTTGTGGCTCTGAAGCCCTCAAAATCCTGCTGGGAATCACATCACTCAGTATGTTTGATAATATATCTTCATCATTAAACTAGACACCTTTTATTCTTTAAACACCACTCTATTTCTCATGGCATTTAACAGTTGATGTTTTCCCTTTGTGTTTCTTCTTTTTTCCCCCTCCAGCCTTCCTCTCTTTTAGAGAAACAGCTTTTATTTGACCACTGATATGACTGGAGTCTTCATTGCATATAGAACCGTTTTAGTTTTATTTAATAAATGTAATCAAATCTGTGTTTGAACTAAATTGTAATGTTTAGCATGGTTATGACGAACAACAGAAATAATATGTATCTAAATTGTGTTATTTATCTTCACAATTGCAGCAGATAACAGTTCAGACAAGCTTGGTGTGATGGTATGGCCCATGTTGAGGTGCGTGGAAAAAAACAACCCCCCATTACTGCACATGTCAGCGTCATAAACAACAGATCGGGCCATGTGGACGCAGGCACAGCGGTAATGGAGGCTGTGCATCACTGTTCAGCACAAGGTCTGCAACCTCTACAGGACTCACCTGAACCACACAAAGAAAGAGAGAGAGAGAAGGGGAGAGAATAGATGTGCTGGTGAGGTGATGTTGAAGGTAATGTTGATAACTAACTGTGGGTAGTGTAGATGACTATTATAGCGAGGATGAAGATGATGATCATCACAAATTTTGGAAACGGATTGGACAGCGCTGTACACTCGTTTGGCTCTGATCATTCCCTTGTACATTATTTATTGTTGTAGTTGGTGGTGCTTCAAGAATATTTAAAGGAATATTTTTAAAAATGCAAGGTAAATGAATATTTGTAGGTCACTATTCTTTTAAAGGGGTCCTATTATGCTCTTTTACAAAGTCTTGATTTTGTTTTGGGGGGTACTAGAACATGCTCTCATGATTGGTGGGTCGGAAAAACGAATTATTTTTCAAATAATGACCATTATTAACTACATTTCTCCCCATCTTGCACAAACGACTCGATTAGTTCCGCCTTTGATGAAGGTCCACCTTCCGAAAAACAAAATGTGTTGTGATTGGTTAGCTGTCCCAGTGGGGTTGTGATTGGCGAACAGTTAGACGGTGTTTCAGTACTGCCACGCCCCTTGCTCGTCTTTCAACAAAAGCTTTTTGGGTGAATCCGGCAGGCACTGTACTCCCTCAAGTTGTGGAAGATGTCCTCAGTAAAATGAGCAGCACACAATAGCAAATTAGGGTTATAATGCTCAGGAAAAGAGTTAAAAAATAAATTGCAACCACCGTTTCCTGACATCATCCGCTTTCGGAAACTGCGTTTCAGGCGGTCGCGCACCGGACGAGAAGCGCAGCGTCGCGTCACGCCACGTCTTTAAAATGCAAATACATTCTTTTCTATATTAGTGTAGGCACACCGGCGGCGCCGTTCGGTGTCTGTTCGCGGCGCCCAGCTACGTCGTGTTATACTTGTAAGAATTGTTCTAGACATGCCGAATTTGAAGCTACAGCACAGCAGCTCTTCTTCTTCATTTTCTCTGATGCACTAACTCTGCAGCAGCAATTCTTCGTCGTCTCGTCTGATGCACTCAACCAAGCGTTCTAACCACAACCTCGCCCCTCCCCACCCCCAACCATTCGAATTTCTGTAGGCGGGAATTATTTTTAATGATATTCCAAAGGGCCGCTTTGTGATATCACAAAGCCCGGAAAACAAGCGCTGTAGTCCAAACGAGCCGTTCTTTGTAGTTCTTGAAAAGGGATTTTTTTAAAAACGAAATATCCCTTTGGAGTGGACTTTGAGATTTGTAACTTTCTAGATCTTTTTTATGCCCAAACATACACACTACACACTGACTAAAATTTAAAAAGTGAAAAAGCATAATAGGACCCCTTTAATGAAGAGATTAAATACTTTTTAAAAAATAGACTTATAATTATATTATATTATATTTCGTTGTTGTATTTTTTCTTCTATCTATTTGGCTTTTTTTTATTTTCTTTTTTTTTTCTTGTGGATCATATCAATTAGCCACTAAATGATAATAATTAGTTACTAATGGTTATATAACATGTGGTCTTTCCCAGCTAACTGGGATAATTTTCAGAACTTTAGATAATGTTCTGGCAAGTTATGAACAAATATTCTTCCAGTAACGTTAACAGAACAGCCGTTCAAAGTTATCCGTTCTTTAATATTGTTCTCACATCATTAGGACAAAAACATTAGTTACATTGTTCATGAAACTTTTTTCCTTGAAACATCTTAGCTGGACATTTGCGCATAATTAAAAACTTTTTTTTTTTACTTGTTTCAGAATGTTCAAATTCACATTCAAAAGTAACGCTTCCATAATGATCTATAAGGTTCCCCTAAAGGATTAGTTCACACCAGAATTAAAATTTCCTGATAATTTACTTACTCCCATGTCATCCAAGATGTCCATGTCTTTCTTTCTTCAGTCGAAAAGAAATTAAGCTTTTTGAGGAAAACATTCCAGGATTTTTCTCCTTAAAGTAGACTTCAATGGGGACCAACGGGTTGAAGGTCCAAATTGCAGTTCAGTGCAGCTTCAAAGGGCTCTACACGATACCAGCCGAGGAATAAGGGTATTTTCTAGCGAAACCATTGGTCATTTTCTAAAAAAAAATGTATATGCTTTTTCACCACAAATGCTCGTCTTGCACTATCTGCGATGCGCATCCACGATTTTTACACGTTATGTAATTATGCTGAAGTCCACAATATGGAGAAAAATCCTGGAATGTTTCCCTCAAAAACCTTAATTTCTTTTCGACTGAAGACAGAAAGACATGAACATCTTGGATGTTCATATTTTAAAAACTGGACATTTTGAACATTCAGAAATTATGGTTTTTTATAACTTAATGGGAATTTTAGCAAAACGATCATATTTTTGTTAGACGGGTTGCATTTTGTTAGTACACATTTGCCCTTTACTGTCTCTATACGCCATGAGTCTCATTACATAGAGTGTCTGAACTAGTAATCTAGATTTTTCTACAAAATAACTAATTGAACCAGATCTAGTGCCAAAACATACGGTTGTCGAGGTTATGGTTCAGAAATAATGACACCATCATGATAAGCATCACTGCAATCATCACCCATCAGCAATCATATTCTCGAATGGAGCACCTAAAGTCAGGTTGGCTACGTGCCCATCCAGGGTCAGAGAATACGAGGAGACAGCCGGCCTATTTTTGGGGCTATATATTCCATAAAGTGATCTTACCATGGCTCCCTCACGACCAGTAATGTGATAGTGCCCCAGGCAGTGTTTTCAATTTCTTCAAAACACAAGCAGCACTCTGCCACGGACTTTGTGGTGAGGACAACTTAGTGGGGGATGAGTGCAGTTATTTGTGGCCTTTTATTGGACATAGTTGCTCAGTTTATGATGTCTGTGATATTAAGATTTTGGGGGGAATTTACAGAAGGAAAGCAAAAAAAAGAGACTTGCTGTTATGGCTTGCTGTCTTAATGATTTGCTGAACTATTCAGACAGAAGCTAGCAATATATTTCAAATGCAATTAAATTTATGGTTTCTATACTTCTATACCTGGATTTTTTTAATCCATATTTAATTCATATGAGTGGGTAATCTATATTTACTTATAAAGTGCCATCACTGTGCTATTAACTAAACTACTACTGAGAATCATTTTTGTCAATTGAAATAATTTAAAATAAATTAAAAAAAAGTAAAATTAAATCTAAATATTAAACAAAAAAATCTTACACTTCAAAAAAAATTATTAAATTAAAAAACTCAAATGTTGCCTTGGCAACAAACTGAAATAAAATAAAGTTGAAGTAGTAGAATTATTAAAACTAAAACTGAAAAAAAAACAGCTAAAGCTAAATACAAATATTAAAATACTAATAAAAAGACAAACAAAAAAATCAAATGAAAACTGAAAATATATAAGTAAAAGCTAATTCAAAATACTATAACCTAAGCATAAATAAATACATTTGTAATCCTGAAAAAAAAAAAGTTACAAAAAATTATAAAATGATAAAAGCACAAAACAAAATTAAAAACTCTAATTTAAAACGAAAAATGAAAATATAAAAAGGAGAAGCTTTAAAAAAATATAATAAAATATAAATATTAGATGAAAAATTTGAAATGTTGCCTTGGCAACTAACTAAAATAAAATAAGTTGAAACTGAAGTACCACAACTAATAAAACAAAGCTAAATAGAAATATTTTTTTTTAAATGACAAAAACACAAAACAAAATTAATAAACCTTACTTAAATTGAAAATATTGAATAAAAGCTAATTCAAAATATTAATAAATACTATAATAATACAGCATAAAATAGCACTGCACTTATAACACCAAAAATATCCTTTCTGCAAGCCCCTTCATTTCAAGTGAGGGATCACTAAAAGTTTTAGGAGTGCCCTTTTCATTCACCTAATTCAACTGAGAAGGTGAGTTTGCCACAAACAATCGAAAGAGCGTCTTTTACAGCAACCGAATGCTAAGAGTTCCAATGGCTGTAAAGTTTATTTACTGCTCTCTAATCTCAATAAAACCTGTCATTGCTGCAATGGATGACCTTCTCTTTACAGTCTCATGCAGTCTGTAATGACCAAGTGTTTGACCAAGTCACCACAGACAGACAACTGAAAAGATGTGCGATCATTTTTACTAGGACAAGCCAAATGGTCTGACTTCCAGTATAAACATCCAGCACTGCCTCGTTCAGCGTCCCACAGCAAACCACGTTATCTCCTATTCTGACGTAAGATGGAAGGTTGTTACCGGAGAAGGAAAAGTGGGAGAGCGGCGTAGAGATTACCGTGATGACTGGAGCCTTGTCAGAATCGCAGCAAATCAGATGACACTTCAATAGGGGGAGCCAGGGTGTATGGCAAAATTCGAAAATTGAGTTGACAACACCAGCGATAAAGGCGTTATGGTCCGTGGAAATTGGTCTTTAAATGGTTTGCGGCCCAGTTGTTGAGCAATGCAATTCAGAGTCGGCCGATCTGAGCAGCAGAACCATGACCACGTGGGAATAGGGGTGAATATACATGTTGAGAGATATAGCATCTATGAGCTGTCCTTCATCTCTTTTCAGACGTGGGGAGAGTAAGGTCAGAAAGGCAAAGCTCAATTGTGCCCACTGTAACACACAGACAAAAAAAAAAAGAATGAAAACAAGAGGGATGCTGGAGGTCGGTGGCGGCTGAGAGAAAAACATTAAAGGGATAGTTCACAGAAAAATGAAAATCCTGTCATCATTGGCCCAACGGCATGTTGTTACAAACCTATATGCACAAAATAAAATATTTCTAACCAAATAATAATACCAATACTACTATTAGTAGTAGTAGTTTTATTTATAGGAAAATAATTATAATATAAGGGACTACTTCTACTAATATTAATTGTATAGCATTATTGTTACTATTAATAATAATAATAGTTACAATAGCAAAGGTTACTACAATAATAATTTAACATTAGTTAATGTGAACTAACAATGAACACATTTTCTACAGCATTTATTAGGCTAATTAATGTAATTTCTACATTTACGAATGACTTAAAGGCACAATGTGTAAGATTTTTTTTATTAAAATATCAAAAAACCACTAGAACAGCGTTATATATTTTGCTGACTTGTGTACTTACATTATCCCAAATGTTTCGAAGACTGTTTAAATCTCTCGATTTCCCCACGAAACACCAAAGACGCTTTAATATGTTGTGCGTTTTAATAGACGGTGACGACCGCACAGAGTAGCATTATAACAGAACTTTCAAATGTATCTAGTATGATAAAACAGCGCTGCTTTACCCCACATAAGCACAACCGGAAGGAGCGGAAGCGGTCAACTGCGGCATAATAAAAGCTCCGCTGCTTTTGAGCCGTGTGTCGTGCTCGTTCAGCGGCCTCGTTTCGCTTCGACGGCGTTCAGCCTCACCCTGCTTCATTCTACTTCGTTAATAAATCATTAGCTCATCAATGAACATGATTTCTGCCTGAGTCTCGTTGGATTGCATCGACTGTGGGGATGAAGACGACAACTCCCATGATTCCACACTCAGTCAAGGCGTCATCAAACTACACTTTTGTCTATGTTTATTTTGAATACGCGCCCTCTAGCGGCGAAAATTACATATTGCGCCTTTAATGCACTGAACTAACATGAACAATTGAATTTTATTACTTAACATTAACAAAGGTTAACAAATGCTGTAAAAATATATTGCTCCTACATTTTTCATGTTAACTAATGAGACCTTATTGTAAAGTTTTACCAAAATATAGATGTAATATATAATAATAATAATATAGTTACTATAAAAATTGTAACACTACAATAATAATTTAACATTAGTTACATTAGTTAAAATGAACTATTGAAAAAATGAACACATTTTCTACAGCATTTATTAGTCTTAATTAATGCTAATTTCTACATTTACTAATACTTTTTTTAAATAAAAAATGTGATCTATTCATATTATTTAATGCACTGAACATGAACAATGAACAATTTAATTGTATTAACTAACATTAACAAAGGTTAATAAATGCTGTGAAAAATATATTGCTATAGATTTTAATTAATGAGACCTTAAGGTACCAAATATAGTATAATAGGTAATTATGTATGTATGTATTTGTAGTAGTGGTAGTATAGTGAATGTTACTAACTATTAAATATAATGTTCTCTAATATCATTTACTTTCATCACATTGGCCATTCTGACATTGTTTAGATAGATAGATAGATAGATAGATAGATAGATAGATAGATAGATAGATAGATAGATAGATAGATAGAAAGATAGATTTATACAGAGGAGCTCACATACTAAGTCAAAAGGAGAACGTTATGTGTTGTATTTGAGCTCTTTATGCTGTGTATAAGGTTACATTAAAGTTTCTCTCACTGTATTTTGTGCTGAAAAAACAATTGAATTGTCAAAGCTAGATCTGCAGCGCTATTGCCTGCACACTCTGATACAGTGGTTTCCCCGAATGTTTAGAGCGGGAGAGATTATGGAGGGAAACAGGGATGATGCTAGGCTTTTAAGAAGGCCGAATACCTTGTATTTAAATGAAAACAGCTGTGCTCGAATAGCATTAAGGCCGCTTCATCCTGTCAAGATTTCTCATTTCTCTGCAATTTTTTTTCCACCTCTCCGGGTTGTGAGAAGTTTAAGTTGAAAATGGTTTTGGGAATCGTCTGCAAATCTCCCTTGAGCGGATTAAACTGTGGGACTGGAAGAACTTAGCCAGACAATTTCCAACCACGGCTAAATTGCTTAGATATGAGAGCGTCAGAGAAATAAATATTATTTTAAACCTTTAAAACGCACTGCTTTTTTTCTTCTCTCTGATTCCTTTCTTCCCCTGTCCTCTTTCTGTGCCAGTTCCACCTGTTTGAAATTACTCAATTTAGCATAATGTTCATAATTGATCATTTAGTGGAAAACGCAAACATATCGTTTGCTGACAGGTTCCATATTTTGTGAGTGTGATTCGTTGTTTCTGGTGGAGTCAGGGGACAGCTGGTTGACGTTTCACACTCATCGGGAGTTGTGATCATGAAATGGGATGTTGGCCTTTTCTCACCAGTGATTTGCCTTAGTGTTTTCGAACCTGTCTAGCAGGCCAGCGTCTCACAGCCGGACCGTCTGGTTGAGTGCTGAGCTAGATGGGAAGGCTTCCCCCGGGACGAGAGGGTCATCTCAGAGGGCACACATGAAGTTAATGGAAGGTATGGTGCACATGAAATCTTTTACACTGTCATTTTCAGTAACAGCACAGACTATTTGCTGAATCTTTGTCTTGAGCCAGATCTTATGGGAGCCTGTTTCCACTGAATACATTTAAGGTAGTTGCAACTTTATTTCTCATAAATGAGATTCATATCTCACAGTTAAGACTTAGATTCTCAGAATTGCAACTTTATAAAAATGTGACTTTATATCTCACAATTTAAACGTTTAGGGTCACATGTTTCTCATAGTCACACTAACCTTCACATAAATACAACTTTATATCTAAAATGTGTCTATACATCTCAAAATGTATACATCTCACAATATGACAAACTTGCAACTTCATATCTCAAAATGTGTCTATATATATTGCAATGTGACATCTCACAACTTTGACTTTCTCATAATTGCAAATTCACGGAAATGTCACTATATTTCACAATTTAAACTTTGTTTCTCATAATTGTAATTTTATATATAAAATGTACTTTTTATATATCAAATATCTTGCAACTGACTTTTTCCTCGTATAATTTTGACCTTATATCTTACAGTTGTGACTTTGTCACAATTGTAACTTTACATCTCAAAATGTGTCTACATATCTTAAAATGAGAATTTATATCTCACAAATGTGACTTTAAATGTTTCTCATTTCTCACTATTTTTTTATAACAGAATGTACTTTATAGCTTGCATTTGTAACTTTTTTTTCTCAAATTTAGACTTTATATCTCGCCATTGCAGCTATATCTCACAGTTATGACTTTGTTTCTCATACAGTAATTGCAACTTTATTAGAATATGACTTCTTACATTTGTGACTATCATAAATGCAATGTCTAAATACAACTGAAGTTACATAAAATATAACGTGATGAGATTTTGCCCTCAGCCAAAACTATTTACTCTGGTACTAATAATAGATTGAGACCAAAGACTGTTCGCGATCTTTACTCAAAACGAATTATATCTCATGTTTAACCACTATAGAGTGGTCAAAGCCAACCGCAAATTCCAGAAGATCTGGCCGATGTGAGGCGCTCTCGGTGGGTTTATGAGCGCTGAACAGCCACTGATGCCCTGGAGCTCACATCTCCAAAAACGTTGAAGACCTTTTCATTACTACAACGAACGGCTCGTTTGGACTACGGCGTTGTTTTTCCTTCCGGTTTTTTGTGATGTCACAAAGCAGCCCCTTAAAATATCATTAAAATAATCGCCTACGGAAATTCAAATTGGGGTTGGGGGGGTGGGGAGGGGCGAGGTCGTGGTTAGAACGCTTGGTTGAGTGCATCAGACAAGACGAAGACGAAGAAGAAGTGCTGCTGTAGCGTCAAGTTTTCGCCATGTCGAAGAAACGCTGTTTCCCTTTCAGTCGGTCACTCTCGACAATACGTTGGATGACCAACGAATTGGGATCTCGCTTAGACAGACCAATCCACTTCGAGTATAAACTAAACAAGCCAATTCCCATTGGCATGCAATGATTGCATCTAGCTGCCGCTGATCACAGCATGAGTATAAGTAGGCAGCATATGCAGCGCATATTCAGGCTTTCGCGTTCGGAGGCCTGAGCGATCACTACTCGTTCCGCCCTGACTACTTACGAGAAAACTGAACGAGTTCACACGCTCTTGAGAGCTCTTCGTGTTGCGGACGGCGCTTCAGGCGGTGGTGGCTTTCCCGTGTCGAGTGGGTTGCCCACATCAGCGCTGCACTACCCCTGTTCGTGTTGCAAATGATCATCTCCCCTGTGAGCCTCAGCACGCTAAAAGAGCTTTTTTCCCTAAAAGAGCAATTTCGGGTGCTTTTTTTTTTTTTAAAGACGACGTTGCGTGGCAAAATTGACGTTACGTCTTTGTAAAGACGATGTAGGTCTTGCTATAGACAACGTATCACCCGGGCGTTCTGGATGCTGTCGTTACCTGGCGCCGGGTGATGGTCACGATCATTGCCTCTCGTGTCTGGGCATGAAGCACTCTGAGGTGGCTTTCGTGGATGGCTCATGCTTCCATGGCGGGGGTATGACCATCTCGGAGTTGCTGACCGGACTCCGTTACCTGCAAAGGGTCGGAGTGCCCGTGCCACTGCCTAGATTTGGGGTTCCCTCTGGTGGCAGCCGGGAGCGTCCTTTTTCTTGTGGTGGGCGGACTGGTCTTACGGTCACTGTGAGGAATTCCCCTCCAGGGATGGCCAAGCCCGCCGGCACTTCGAAACCAGCGGAGCTCTCAAAAAGAGCAGGCCGGACCCTCCTGTGGGACCACCGTTTTTTCGGTGCTCCCCCCGACGATCGGATGTTGATCGCTGCATCGGAGGGTGAGCCAATGCTTTCTGGAGAGGAAGATTCGGCTGCGCTGCTCTCCTCTGGGACCGTAGCAATGACTGGATCGGATCCAGAAATAATGTCTATGCTTTCCCGGGCCACCGTAGGGTAGGGCTCGAGTGAAGACTTTCACCGTGTCCCGAGCCGTCAAGGTTGCACGATTGGTTCCCGGGCGGTCCGCGCTGGTTCTCAGCGCCCCACCCCGGTGCCATTCTTCCTGGAGGTGCATGAGGAGCTCAACAAGTCGTGGACGGCACCTTTTACTGCCGGAATCTGATTTGCTGGATCCTCCTCCCTCACCACTCTCGATGGTGGGGTAGCTAGGGGGTTATAAGGGTCCCCCCGGTGGAGCGGTCGGGTGCGATGCAGTTGTGTCCTAATACCGCCTCCAACCGGCAGGGAGAACCGTGCCTCCCTCCCGGGTCTGTAGGTACTCGACTTGCCAGTGATGCCTATACGAATTGTGGAGAAGCTGCCTCCACCTTACATGCTACAGCTTGATTGCAAGTGCAGCAGGCCAAGGCATTGAGGGACTTGCATGAGGGTGGTCACGACCTGGAAGTTAGCAGGGAACTCCGCACCGCGACGGACCTCGTGCTACGAGCGATGAAGGTTACGGCGCGGTATCTGGGTCGTGCCATGTCCACTATGGTGGTCCAGGAGTGCCAATTCTGGCTGTGACTGGCTGACATGCGCGAGACGGACAAGAGACCATTCTTGAACGCCCCCGTGTCCCAGGCCCGCCTGTCGGCGACCTACTTGTTGGATAACGTGGCCAGCGTTCTCGCTGACCAGAAGCATCACTGAGCCATCAGGTACACAAAACCCTTCCGGTGTTCAGCTGCTGCCCGTCTCCAAGGCGGCCCCCTGCCACCAGCCAACAGAGCAAGAGCTCCTGGCGGCCTCCAGAAAGCTGTGCCCGTGGAGCCTTTTTTCGCGCGGCATCCGCCCGCCGTCCATGCCCCCGCCAAACTGGGGGCAAGCGAGAGATCAATGGAGCCCGGAGACGTGCGACCCAGAGGTGGAGGGACGTGCTCTTCAGGAGATGGTAGGCACACCACTCCCTCCCCCGGAGGAGTGCCGGGCGGAGAATCTTTTTCCACCAGTGACCTTGGTCGGTGGTACCCAAATTTTCGACAAAGAGCATTCCTCTATTTTTTGGGTCACCAGAGGGGACGGGGGGTTGTGGACGATCTAGTACGTATCAAACTCACCCTCCTCTCTCGCCAGTGAGGAGTAGTGGGCGGATCTGGAGGACGAACCAACGGACTACCCACTCACCCTCTGCTCAAACGCAGGTCAGTGTTGCACACCCCCAGACCCCGCCTCGGACCGGCAAAGAAACTCCCGGGCCGGGTCCCTGTGTTCTTCCACGCTGCCCCACTGCGGGTACACCTGTACTTCCGTTGATGCCACTTGCGCGGTGTCTCAGAGCCTGGCTAGAGCTACCCAGCCTGTCTCGATCGCTACTTCGAACCGTCAGGCTCGGCTATGCGATCAGTTCGCCCGGCGCCCTCCCAAGTCCAGGGGCATTCGGTTCACCTCTGTGCCAGACAAACATGCTCCTGTCTTGCGTGCAGAGATCGCAGTCCTACTGGCGAAGTACGCGATAGAGCCGGTCCCTCCGCCGATATGAGGTCGGGTTTTTACAGCCCTTACTTTATTGTACCCAAGAAAGGTGGTGGGTTGAGACCGATCTTGGATCTGCGTGTCTTGAATCGGGCTCTTCACAAGCTACCGTTCAAGATGCTCACGCAGAAATGCCTTTTCAGGTGTATCCGTCCCCAAGACCGGTTCGCAGCGATCGACCTGAAGGACACATACTTTCATGTGTCGATCCACTAGGTGTCCTTCCGCGCCACAGGCCATTCCTGTGGTTTGCGTTCGAAGGACGGGCATATCAGTACAATGTCCTGTCCTTCGGGCTGTCCCTGTCGCCCCGTTTCTTTACGAAAGTTACGGAGGCAGCCCTTGTTCCTATGAGAGAGCAGGGCATTCGCATTCTCAACTACCTTGATGATTGGCTCATACTCGCCCAGTCTCAGTATCAGTTGTGCGAGCACAGGTACCTGGCGCTTCGGCACCTCAGCCTTTTGGGCCTTCGGGTCAACTGGGAAAAAAGCAAACCCTCCCCGACACAGAGGATCTCTTTTCCCGGTATGGAGTTGGACTCGGTCGAACATACAGCACGCCTCACGCAGGAACGTGCACAGTCGGTGTTGAACTGCTTGAATACATTCAAGCAGGAATGCGGTCCCCACGAAATTGTTCAAATCCGTGAGGCTCCTGCCTGGGCTATGGCGACCACGGGGGCAGTCACGCCACTGGGGCTACTCCATATGAGACCACTGCAGCACCGGCTCCATGGCCGAGTCCCGATGTGGGCGTGGCAACGCGGCACCTTGCCTGTCCAGGTTACACTGGCCTGTCGCCAAACCTTCACCCCGTGTTCAGATCTTGCGTTCCTCCGGGCAGGGATGCCCCTAGAGCAGATCTCCAGGCATGCTGCGGTTTGCACGGATGCCTCAACCACCGACTGGGGGGGCCACGTACAACGGGCTTGCAGTGTCAGGGTTTTGGACGGGGCCCCGACTGCACTGGCTGCCTCGAGTTGCTGCAGTGCACCTTGCCCGGGGCCGTCTCAAAGGGCGCTTACGATGCAAGCATGTACTGGTCCGCACGGACCATACAGCGGCCGTTGCGTACATCAACAGACAAGGGTTTGCTGGCCGCCCCTCCGCACCCAAGTCGCTTCTTCGAACTCGCCCGCCACCTCTCCTCTGGAGTCAGAAGCATCTAGGGCGCTCGTGCCCTGTTCAATTCCTGGGCTGCTCAACCGGCATCCTACCTGCTGTCCCGAGCTGTGCCGCCCGGTCGAATGGCGATCCGATCCCCAGAGCGGTCCGGCTGTTTGTGACGTTTCGGAAATCCCGGCTCATAGCCTGTTTTGCCTCCTCCTCCAGAAACCTCTCACTGCCAGTTGTTCTTCGCCCGGACCGACGGAACACTCGGCACGGACGCACTGGCACAAAGCTGGCCGCGGGCCTTCGCAAGTATGCGTTTCCCCCCAGTGAGCCTTCTCGCGCAGACACCGTGCAAGGTCAGGGAGGACGAGGAGCAGGCCCTGCTGGTGGCGCCCTATTGGCCTACCCGGACCTGGTTCCCGGGACTAATGCTCCTCGCGACAGCCCCTACCTGGCCGATTCCTCTGAGAAAGGATTTACTGACTCAGAGACGGGGCACCCTGTGGCACCCATGTCCAGACCTCTGGATACTTCATGTCTGGTCCCTGGATGGGATGCGGAGGTTCTGAGTGGCCTACCCCAATAGGTAGTTGACACCATCACTTCAGCATGAGCACCGTCTATGAGACACGCTTACACCTTGAAGTGGAAACTTTTCGTCGAGTGGTGTTCTTCTCGTCGAGAATACCCCCGGAGATGCCCGATCGGAGTTTTGCTGTCCTTTTTGCAGCAAGGGTTGGAGCGAAGGCTGTCTTCTTCCACCCTTAAAGTTTATGTCGCTGCATTCGCTGCTAACCACGATCCCGTAGAAGGGAGGTCGTTGGGGAAACATGACTTGGTCGTCAGATTCCTTAGGGGGGCGATAATGTTAAATCCTCTCCGGCCCCCCTCTATACCCTCTTGTGACCTGAGTCTGGTGCTCACGGCACTACAGCAGGCCCCGTGTGAGCCTTTACAGGCAGTGGAGCTGAAGTTCCTCTCCATGAAGACTTTGCTCCTGCTGGCATTGGCCTCTATCAAGAGGGTAGGGGACCTGCACGCATTTTTGGTCAATGATTCGTGCCTGGAGTTCGGGCCGGCTGTTTCCCAGGTAACCCTGAGGCCCCGGCCCTGCTACGTGCCCAAGGTTCCCGCTACTTCTTTCAGGGATCAGGTGGTGAACCTCCATGCGCTGCCCTCGGAGGAGGCAGACCCCGGCCCTAGCTTTGCTCTGTCCCTTCCGAGCCTTAAGGTGCTACGTAGACTGGACGCATAGCTTCAGGACCTCAGACCAGCTCTTCGTCTGTTATGGAGGCCGGTAGAAGGGGAATGCTGTCTCTAAGCAGAGTATGGCCCACTGGATAGTGGATGCATCACTTTGGCTTATCAGGCACAGGGTGTGCCTGCCCACTCAGGTTGCAAGCTCACTCACTAGAGGTGTTGCCTCCTCCTGGGCGCTGGCTCGTGGCGCCTCGCTGACAGATATTGTAGGGCTGCGGGCTGGGCGACCCTAACACATTCGCTAGATTCTATAGTCTTCGTGTGGAGCCGGTTTCCTCCTGTGTTTTCACCTCAAACGGGTAGAAGCACTGATAGGCCCCGGTTTCGGGTCGGCTTGCAAAAACCACTCCATAGAGTCCATATAGTAGACCCTGTTGATTTCCTCCGTCCCCTCGGCAGCCAGACCTGGCGCCAGGCCTTCTCTCGTTGAATCCTCGAGAACCGGTAGGAGGCTGGGTTCCATATGTTAGACCTAAGTGGATCTCATATGTGTAAAGTCCACTGTATAGCCTTGAGCCCGTGTTTCCCCCCGGCAGACTTCTGCCATTTCAAGAGAGTTCAATCACCTCCATTCTTCCATATACACCCAAGGAATGTTCATATGTGTATTTGCTACCGAAACCTCCTTCGGGAAGGTTCGAACTTCCATAACGTCCCTGTTCCAAGTAAGAACGGGTACGTTTCCCCAGTGTTATCCAGTCTACTCAGTGGGTAGTGCCATTGTAGCAGTAGCTGGTCCTCTTGTGAAGAAGCACTGGCCTAACGCCAAAAAATAGGGGCATTAGCTAAGCGCAGGTGGTTTCCACAGGACACTGGAAGGGGCAGTAGTTGTGGCCCTTTGGTAGGATCCCAATTTTGTTGGTCATCCGACGTGACGTCGGGAGTGGCCGACTGAAAGGGAACGTCTCGGTTACATATGTAACCCTCGTTCCTGAAGGAGGGAACGGAGACTTCACGTCCCGTCGCCACAGCTCCTGTCCCACCGCTGAGCGGCCGGGTCACCGGCTCGGCTCCTCAGCGCAAACCTGAATATGCGCTGCATCTGCTGCCTACCTATACTCACGCTGTGATCAGCAGCAGCGGGATGCAATAATCGCATGCCAGTTCATTGGCTTGTTTAGTTTACACTCGAAGTAGATTGGTCCGTCTAAGCGAGATCCCAATTTCGTCGGACATCCGACGTGACGTCTCCGTTCCCTCCTTCAGGGAACGAGGGTTACATACGTAACCGAGACGTTTTTTCAGCCCCCTGCCTTTTGAATTTCCTTGCAGCAGATGTTTTCTACCTTGCTGGACATTTTAACGCAGTTAGTACGCATGCACCTGAATAATTATGCATGTAAATATGTATGTTCAGGGCTCCAGACTGCGACCAAATGGTCACATTTTGCGACCATTTTTTCTGCCTGTGCGACTTAATTTTGTGAGCGGTTGCACTGGCACGACCACCGCATTGTTCAACTCATAAGCTCTGCCATTTCTGTTGCATATGAGAAACATCAAACGGCAAATGAAACTGAAAGCATAACGAAACCGTGCTACTCATTTGAACTGCGCAGCGCTTAGAGTGTAGAGCCTGGTTTAGTGCGAAGGTGTGTGCAGCAAAATTGATGAGAAATTGAGAAAATTATGGATGGTTTTCAAGCTAAAGTAAAAGACCGCTTCTTAAACCAGAGAAGGTGAACATGTTGGTATTCTTGGGGGAAAAAAACAAACAACAAAAAAACCATGCAAGCACTGTCACCGACAGCCAGTTTAGTTTTACTTTTCTATTTGTTTTCATTTTGAAAAGCTAAATATTTGCTGTTACCTCACGTTATGCTATGGAAGCTCTCTTTTATTTTAGTTTTTTTATTTGATTCCTCAGTGTTTGCTAAACATTTTGTAATTTATTAGTCGGTAGGCTATATACTGTAATACAGCATGTGATATTTGCCATGCCTCATCTTATTTGTTTTTGTTAATAAACGCTTTGTAAGCTAGTTTGTCATTGTATCTTACTGTTTTATTGTTGTTGTGTTTTTTAATTAAGAATAACAATGAATAAATATTTTGTTTTAGTCTTAAAAAGTGAAAGGTGTATAGATGTGTGTAAGCAAATCAGACAATTATTGTTTCTTGTAAAATGTGACAAGATCGGGAATTCGAAAGTGAAAGCATCCGAAGACCGGCTTATAACATAGCAAAAGAGGATCTCCCGATCACAAAAAAAGTTAGAAATTTAGTCGCAAAAGAGCAATACTGCTCATTTTTGCTGCTACGGCAATACAATACTGGACAATGATGTAATCTGCCGAATTTACACTTCAATTATGAGACATGGTATGAATAAATTCAATTGTATAACAGTTTCACAGCAATTCATGTTGTTAGAATTAAAGAACAATAAACATAATACATATTACCGTTGCACTTATCTGCACATAGTAAATGCAGTTATTTGTTAAGCGGTGTTGACATCGTATCTAAAACGTGATTTAGCCAAAAAAAAAAAAAAACAGTAATGTTACCACTCTAATATGTCATACAATATCCATGCGTGCAAAGGTTCTGCGCGATCCTCTTGTTCAATATTCTCGGGGTCTGAATCCGGCTCAAACTGATTTGGCAATATTGACGCCATCCTTAACTATACCGGAGCAGACGGAACTTGCTGCTTTGGCAAGGGGCGGGGCTGTACTGAAACACCGTCTAAGCTGTTCATCAATCACAACGCACTGGGAAAGCTAACCAATCACAACACATTTTGTTTTTCGGATTCGGGCCTTGATCAAACCCGGAACTAATCGAGTCGTTTGTGCCAGGCTGGGGAGAAAGGTATTGTAATAATGTAAATTATGTGAAAAATAGCATGCGTTTTTTTACCACAACCAGCTTGAGAGCATGTTCTAGTACCAAACCCCACACAAAAACAAGACTTTGTAAAAGAGTATAATAGGACCCTTGAAGCAAATTTTCAAATAGACGTTATCTTTATTAACAAACTGCATATTTTAAGTCTAAACAAGTACAGTCTCACCTTAAAAACTCTTAAAACTACATTCGGTGATGCAAAAACAGTATTTTTTTTAAAGATTATAGTGGATTTGGGCATCCACCATGACATACTGACATACGGTGTGAGAAATAAGGCAACTTCGGCAAGCGGAGTGATACAAACGGCTGGAGGAGCTGTTGTAATATCGTACTCTAATCATCCAATCAGATATATATATATATATATATATCTCACTAAAGTGCTACATAGTCTAACCTACCTTTTTTTTCTGCACTGTGTGAATTTAAATGACATTAAATTATCCATAATAGGCTTTCATATGTGGCATGTTATAAGCCAGTGTTATTTTTATGCTTTGTTTGTTTGGGTATCTAGATATAGGTAGTATGTCACATGACTCTCATAGTCATACTAACCCCGATAATCGTCTTGTTGTTCTACAATTCCTGTAATCGTCTCAGCCAAGCAACCTGGCATATTGAGTTCTGCATATCTCACACAAAGCCTGACTCCTTTTCCACACTTTTCCAGGTTTTTGACAGCTTTGTCTGCAATAACAGGTGTCTCCTTATTCTACCACATGCATCCTTGGTTCCTCACTACCGAAGGCACAAAAAAGCGAAATTTTTTCTCCACAGCTCAAATCAGGCAGATGTTGGCTCAGTTTTGGTTTTCAGGGCCTCCCTTTTCAGTTTTATCCCTCTCCCGCCTGTTTTACACCCTCCCACCCCCCTCCGGAGCGCGGTATCGACGAGGAGCCGCGACAGGAGAATCAGAGAGGGCCATCTGATCTAACTGACAGGTCCCTGGCAGATGTTTGCAGCTTTGTTGACATTTTTCAGCAAGCCCACTGTGCATCTACGGCACGTCCTCCTCTTACAAGCCTAAAGCCGAGTTATTCGGAGGAATGCGCGGACCTCACTTTCATTCATTTATATGGGTGATTTATTTACAGATCTTTGTAACAGCCGTTTCAACTATTTGTGTCCTAAAAATCACATTTCTGCTTAAATAATTTTATTTCTGACATGACGTACCTCGCATTTGTGTTGAAAAATCACGGCGGTGAATGCCAAGTCAGTACTTAATTAAATCAGACAGATGATTTCATGCATCAAGATTAAACTTAGGCTGGGAATTGCTCCAAGCTCTTTTAATACAGAATTTCCTTTCTTTCCCTTCCACAGAGATTGCAAATTGCAAGTGGACAGGTATCTCCGACCTCCTTAATCCCACCGAGCCGTCCCCCCGTGTCACCTGGGCTCCATCGCCAAATTGGTTTGAACTCCTCCGATTTTACAGCGCACGTCCAGATGTCAGTAAGGCTGTGAGATCTGTCGAGGAGCTGTCAGGGCGAGTTTAGGCCCCTGCCCTCGCTCTGGACATGGCCCTTACAGGTCTCGGATCGGGGCGGAGTAAGAGGTGACTCGTGCTCCCCGCTCTCCTCGACCTGTCAGCCATGTTTAGCACCTCTGCGTGTGACAGAGTTAAGATGGAGAGAACCACTTTCAACTCTTCCCACTAGATCAGTCAGGGAAGGGGTGAGGGTCAAACGCAAGCGTTTAGAAATGCATGCATGTCAATTCATTTTTCAAAAGTTTGGGGTTGTTTCTGAAAGAAGTCTCTTATGCTCACCAAGGCTGCATGTATTTGATCAATAATACAGGTTAACAGTGTAATATTGTGAAATATTATTACAATGATTGATGAATTTTAATGCATCCTTGCTGAATAAAAGTATTAGTTTCTTTCAAAAAATTATTTGACATTTAACATTTAAACAGTAGCGTAGATAAAAAAGACTTTCTTTTCAGCCTAAATATGGTCTCAAAAAGGAATATTACATGCCAAAAACACACATCTTATCATTATTTATTCTTGCTGATTTATAATTTATTAATTCATTTTTTACTATGATTTATACTTCTATAAAATGAATATCAAGCAATAATTCACAAAAAAAATCTTCCTGTCCGCCAGAGCTCTCACATCATGTTTAAAAAATATAAATAACATATTTTAAAATTGTAATTAAAACTATTACATTAGTCACATCACGCCAAGTTTGCCATCAAAACAACATTGGTTTTTGTTTGTCATGTGACCAGTTGTGCAAAATAAGCTTTACATACAGTAAGAAAGCACATGATACAAGGTTGGAATGACTTTACGGTGAAGTAAATGATCCCAAAAGTTTCATTTTGTGGTTTTGTTTCCCTTTTCTATGATTTTACGGTTGTGTAGAGCTGTCAGTAGAGCTGTCATCGCCATCTTTATTGTATGTGTATGTTCTCCACAAAACCATCAAGTGTTCAGCCAGGTCAAGGAGCTTCTGTTAACACTTTTCAAACAGCATGTCCCAAGCCCTAATCTATTCTCCTGCTGTAATTTATATTTTAAAACCTGCCCTTATTTTTTTATTTCACTAAGCCAACTCATTTTTATCTTTAGCACAGCAGTTTGACAGCCACTGACAAGTGACGTGAAAAACCCTCTCATGCAACCTGCCCTCACGAAACCTGGGAAGGTGAAATCAATACGGTTTGTATTTTAAAAAGGCACTGATACGTGAGTATGACTCAAAATTACTACCGCAGACTGACATGCAGAAGTTATGAAGATAAAAAGTGACTCAAAACAAGGACAAAAGACGATTTGGTGACGGCAATTGATATAGACACTGATATGCTGAAAGCTCAGCGCAAATGGTAATTGACAAGTGTATCAGAAATACAATGGAAAAAACAATAAAAGAGTGCCACGCAACGAAATGGCATTTCTGGTGAAATGGTGTTGGTGAAGGTTGACTGAACTTCAGGTTTCAGGTGACCCATTCACACTTGCTCTCCTTCACCCCCCTCTCTCTCTCTTTTTCACAGTTCTTTTTTCTTCTCCATTACTCGGACGCTGAATGATGGTGATTTGGTTGAGGCCCAGTGAGTGTCTGAGGAAAATTGGTTGGTTGATAAAAACGATGCTATCAAAGAGGGCTACTTTCTCATTTACATTTAGATGAGTATTGATTATTTATTTACTCAGTGGAGTGGGATTCTTTTCCAATCTTATCTCTCTCTCGTCTTGTGCTTGTCACCTGGTAGAGGGGGAGAAAGAAAGTGTACGAGAGATAGAGTTCTTGACACCACTCGAGGAGAACAGCATTTTGCTGCACAGATAAAAGTTAGAAGGGTGCTCTCCCTTTGTCTCCTTTTTCTCTCCACTCGTTTCTCTTCTTCCACACCAATTTTGACAGAAGAAGAAAGTTTGCAGAATTAAAACAGATTGCCCTGGATGAAAGGGTATAGGTGACAAGCTCTCAATTTGCTGCGGTAAAGAGTGCAACTTGACATACAGTAATGGCTGGAGGATTTCAGCGAGTAGTGTGGTATATTGGTGTAACAATTTTACATTTTTTGGGGTCAATATATTGGCATATGTATTTGACTGAATATCAAACTTGTAGCGTATATAATTTTTAGTGACCACTGAGTCAAATTTATTCCTTCAGACAGGTACTTGTGGCAATGCTTAATTCAACAAATTTTGAATTAATAATTATGCCTGATATGTGTACTGTAGGGGAGACTGGGGAAAGATGTCACATGATTTTTTGCCCAAGTAAATATTTATCAGGGTCGGTTTATTTTTAAATTTACATACAGTACCTTAAAGTATTGGCTACAAAAAGCTATTGGACATTCCGACTTATTGCCCCTCAGAAGGAAGGTAGGACGAACAGAAGAAACAACAGTTTTTTTAATTGAACAAATTGTGCTGTTGTGACAACATGCCCCAATAGTGTAAGCAAGGAACAGTCTTAAAAAAGGCTTTAAAGCAAATAACCCCCCCCCCGCCCCCCTTTAACATTTAACACTGAAATGTCAAATCAGCATATTAGATGATTTCTGAAGGATCATGTGACACTGAAGACTTGAGTAATGATGCTGAAAATTCAGCTTTGCCACCACAGGTATAAATTTTTAATTATATTACAAAAGAAAATTATTTTAAGTAATATTTCCCAACAGTACTGATTTAACAGTAAAATAAATTTAGCCTTGATGAGCATAAGAGGCTTCTTGCATAAACAATTAAATACCTAGTCAACCCCAAAGTCTTCTAAATGGTAGTTTATATATAAACGCTATGTGTACATATTTTAGCATGGTGGACAATTGGCCCAAAAAACTCATAGTTACTGAAATACATCTCGTGTGACAACTTGCCCCGGTCTCCCCTATACTTGTAAGACACATTGGATATTGCTGACTGTACTGTACCTGTACGTTTCCTCATTGTATGGATGGCATGTGAAGTGACTGGGTGCAGTGGAGACAGCAGCAGGATGGGGGTACGTAGCTCTCTGCAGTGCTAGAGGACCCCTGACAGACCCTGCCTCTTCCTCTCAGCACTGTGATGGAGAGTGAGCCGTCTCCTGAGGTGGCCTCTGTCAGCTCCGCTTTGCTTCAAAAGGAAGATTTTCGCTGCGGCCTGCATCAGCCACCCATCTCCCTGCCCTCACCCCGTGGGCGACGCTAGGCATGGGATATCCCTGCAAACACATGGAAGCCGAACCTAGATGGTGTCACAGGAAAGAGGTTCATTAGCATAATGTTCTCAGTCTTACGTAAAATACATGCAGTCATTTAATACACAGATTAATTTCCTCTAAATATAGTTAATCTTCCATCTGAATCAACATCTGCTCATTTATAAGGATGAAGTGGACCAAAAATAAGTGAGTTTAGGTTCAGGTGATTGATTGGCTGGGTGTGACCTCACAATAATTCTGACAGCTCACCTCATGAATATTAATTAGGTGATGCACAAGTAATTTAGCATTATCTTTTACAGTTTATAGTGAACAGATAACCTGGTGACACATTTAATTAGATAATTTAATGTCAAACATAACCTGATAACAATCACAGCAAACATGCAGCATTAAAAATAAACTCCAGCTGCACATTGTTATATATAGCTTCATCACTGCCACACATTTCATAAAGCTTTTTTTTTTTCTTTTGCACACAAAAAATATTCTCGTAGCTTCGCAAAATTACGGTTGAACCCCTAATGTCACATGGACTATTTTACCGATCTTCTTGCTATGTTCTGAGTGTTGATCATGGTAATATCAGTGTTGTCTATGGAGGCTCAGAGAGCTTTCAGATTTCATCAAAAATATCTTAATTTGTGTTCCGAAGATGAACGAAGGTCTTCCAGGTTTGGAACAACATGAGGGTGAGTAATTAATGACAGAATTCTCATTTTTGGGTGAACTATCCCTTTAACTTAATATATTTAACATAATACAATGGCTATACTTTCGAATGCAAGAACAGTTTTTTATAGCCATTAGTATTCCATATATTATTATTATTATATAATATATATCTATATATATATTATATATATAGATCAAACACTAGCTTTCAATTTTTTCTATTCTATCGACTTGTTTTTCTTTGTGTGTGTGTGTGTGTGGTTTGTGTGTGAGTGTTTGTGTGTATATATAATATATATAATATATATATATATATATAATATATCATATATTATACAGTATATATACAGTAATATATACAGTCTATATATATATTAATATATATATATATATATAATATTATATAATATACACCTTGCTACGTGTAGCTCGGCGTTACGCTAAAAGCTAATACACCCCAGTCGAGACTTGTCATTTGCACTATATATTGTTGTTGCTCTTTTGTTAGTTTTGACTGCTTTTATTGTCCTCATTTGTAAGTCGCTTTGGATAAAAGCGTCTGCTAAATGACTAAATGTAAATGTAAATAGCAATCCTGACACACTTGACACATATTAAGCATCAAAAACCTTTTCAATATAATATAATAATACAATAATAATTTTCTTCAGCACCAAATCACATTTAATGCTGCTGAAAATTCAGCTTTGCCATCACTGAAAAAAATTACATTTTAAAATAAATTACAATAGAAAACAGTTATTTAAAATTGTGATTTTTTTCTTTTCCACAGTATTTCTGTTGACATATTTTTGATCAAATAAATGCAGCATTAGTGAACACTAGACTGTTCTTTCAACAAAACAAAATCGTATTGTTTCTAAACATTTAGCATCTTTAAAATCATTTTAAATGGACTACAAAAACATTCTCGCCACTCATCATAAGAAAAAAAATATGTTCGAGTAAAATCTTAAAATGGGTCACTGATGTCAATAACAGGTGAGCTATGCATGTTGCTTGGCTTCCTAAATGGCATGTTGGAATGTTCTTTCTTTCTTTCAGTTGTAACTCAGTTACAAATGACTTCTTTAAACAGATTACAATGAGTCAAAATCAGGGCTAGACAAATAAGTGTTGTCCAATACTTACCACATCACCACTAAAACAAACATCTGTCTGACTTACCAGACCTAAATGTCACTAAATGGATGTAAAGATGCATTTGGCAAAGCGCTCAGGGTGATTAACTCTGTGGGCCTAAAATGGGCACTGACTACCAGAGACTTCCATCGCTGCTCAAGAATGGGCATCCATTTTTCTTTGTTAGTCAGTCAGTCATTAGCCTAGTTACACATCTGGATCCCAACAGCACTTTAAGAATATGGACTGCTCTGACGAGGAGGGAAAAAAAAGCTAATTAGCCAAACTGGAGAGGAACATCTTGTTTTCCTAGCCCCCTAATGGATTAGATCAAGGTCTTTTGAAATGCAAACTTATCAAGGAGACACAGTTAGAGGATCTGTCCCCTTTGGAGTTGCAAGTCCCTGTCTACCGTCTGTCCTCTGAGTTAATGAGTAAACATTAGGATTGGCTTTACTCTATCACTTGCTACACAGCAAAGCCAGAGTAAAGGGTAACTGTGTTAAGATTCTGTGTTCGATTTAACCGCTCCATCTCGAAGCCAAAATGTATTTAGCTTCACCTTATAACTGTCTGTCTTTACCGCTGTTTTTGAAAAGAGGTGCTTTCAATGCACTTTGTTGAATATGCCCTTGGGGGCCAAGGCCTTTTCTCTGTTAGTGCCAAAGATGGCAAAGGCTCTCCTGACATTTTGGGAACCGTTTCTAAAAGGGTAAACATTGCCCTGAGTTTTTGCCCTTCATTGGATGACAACTTTATTATATATTTCAAACATCTCTCCATCAATGTTATCAAAATGAAATTCTCCTTATGAATCCAGCTAACAAAAATAAGAATGTTTAGCTAACATTCCCATTAAGTTGTAAAAACTATTTCTGAATATTCTGTGGATGTTCAAAAGGTTCTTTTTGTATGTTGTTTTCTTGGTTATGTGAACGTTAAGGGAACATTCCAATTTCTAATTTTTCAGACATTATGGAAACATTACTTTTGAATGTTCTCTGAACATTTTGAAACAAGTAACATTTAAAAGAATGAACATCCAACTAAATCGTAAAAAAAATATATATAATAACAATATATAAATAATGTGGTTTTGTGCTAGATTTCAGAACGTTATTAAAGATCAGACAATTTTAAACAAACATTCTATTATTTTACTGAAATAACGCTTGTTCATAACTTTGATAGAACCTTGCAGGAACGTTCTGAGAATGTTCCATGTTAGCTGGGGTATCACTATAGGTATTTTTATTCTTCCCTTTCAGATCTCTTAACTTCAAATTGAGAGATCTGGTTGTGATAGAAAACTACATCTAATTAATTTCTGAATGCACTTGCAATCTTTTCTGTCCTAGTCTAAAGCAAAAGCAAAAACAGCATGAAAGGGAATAATCTGATCCTTTTTTTCCCTTTTAATATATAAGTTTCATTTCATTTCAATGCATCTCTTCCTGGAGACTACTACATATCTAGGTATCTCTTAGATAGAGGTCACCTGTCCGACACGAGAAAGAAAAGAAAAAGAGTTCCCTGCTAGTGTTGGGCTGTGCGGAAAGGTCTGTGAATCTAATTGGACTTCAGTTAGGGCTTTCTAAATCCAGCTCTTTGGCATGACCTTGAAATAATGGCAGCACTAGAAGAATAGAGAGGCAGAGGGGTTCATAAACAGCTGAATCTGGTCTTTTGTGTGGGCTGATCTGCAGAGGAAAGACAGACAGGGCTGGGATTGCTCGCCAGACGGGAGAGCTGGGTTCACTATGCCCTTTGTCATGAAAAGTGTGGCATGACCTCAGGAGTTGTGCAAAAACACACACACACACAAACACAGGACTAGAGCTTTTCATTTGTTTGTTTGTTTGTTTTTTTCTAAAATCACAATACATTTTAACTTCTGATTGTTCTTAGTGTTCTGCTCTGCTGTAGATCATATGAAATAATAATTAAAAATATTTCATATTGTAAATATTCTTCATGAAAAATAATTTTTAGCTGCTGAGCTAACAGCACAGAAAGCAGATAGATAGATAGATAGATAAATAGATAGATAGATAGATAGATAGATAGATAGATTATACAGTTATGAAATACTGTATATGTGTGTATAAATAAATAAATATTCTTGGTTTCCTGGTCTGCTCTATAACTAATTAAAATTACTTTTAAAATATTTATAAATTTAAGTATAAGTACTTTCTAAGGTTTAGATTGTTCATTATTCCACGGACTATAATTAAACAATAAATGCCTTAAATAACCAGATTAATAATTTGAACTGTTATTAGTTTCCTGTTCTGCTGTATGAAAATGTACTTAATATATTAAATCTTCTTAAAGTTAAATATATTTTTTATAATAAAAAATATTTATTTAAGATAAATAATAAAAAAACAGGGTCTTTGTTTTCAATAAAATACAAGTGTATTTGCGAGAACATTTAGGGCCCCTCCCCTTGCCGTCCCCTGGTGCAGTTGTTGTGTGGAACGGTGAGCCTAGCGGGGTGTAAACAAACACAGTCTCCCTCAACGTCCTGACAAGGTAGGACCCCAGCCTGCTCTTGACCCCACATTAAATCCTCATTATGCCTAATGCAATCTGAGCCCAGCTCCGGTGCCACAAAAGAAAAATCAATTAACATGATTAGTGGCACAAACACCGAGACTTATTGGCCCATCAAATCTATTCTAATTTGCTCTGTGTCATTCTATTGTTTAATTTTTGCATTCACTTATTTATAAGAAAGAAAAAGAGTTGTCTTTATGTTGTCGGTCACATGTTTTCATTGTTTTACTTGTCCAGCTGTTTTTTTTTTTTTTTTTTTTTTTTTCCGAGCATAATCAATACATTAAAACTCATGGAGCACATCTGTACATGACATGCAGGACTAATACATCACTGCACATCTAAAGATATAAAGCCCCTGTTGCAGTGGCTGGCTGATTCATGGCGTTGAGTCCTCATTAAGTGTTGGTTGTGTTTTCTACCAGGTTTGATTCGGTTTTTAATTAATTTTCCGAGATGGCTCTCGGAGCTCCGTTGTCATATTAAAGTCCTGTGAGTTCTAGACCTGTCAGAGGGGAAGAAACGGTTATGGCTCATCCTGAGATTAATATCTCATCACTGGTGATGTATTACTTTGATAAACTGCAGCACGAGGTTCACTAATCAACATTTAAAAAATATTATGCATTTCCGCAGTTTGCTCCTGTATGATAGATGAACATTGGAGTGGACAGTGAACAGTCAACAAGCTGCAGTACCTGCACTACATCTCCAGGATTCAATTATTGCCAGTTGTTTTTTTTTCTTCAAAATTTTATATATTTTTCCAGCAAATATGGGGAAATATCTCGTTTATCATTCTGAGGGATCAAAATATTCTGTCATTTGTGCAAAAAAAGATGTCTGCACATGTTTGTCTCATATTTTAACTGCATGAAGTATGTTTTTGGTTGTTTTTCCTGATGGGGAAAGTAGTTATGTACAGATATAAAACTGTGAATATGTTTATCCAATTAAGTCTTTTTCTAAATTATAATTAGGAATCATTTCTGATGGAGTATACTGCAGCAAAAAAAGTGTTTTGGGTAACTTTCCATCAGTGTTGGGTAAGTTAAAAAGTAATTTCTAGCTAATAATTACATCTTCAACAATGTAATTAGATTACTAATTACTCTCTCTAAAATACATTGCCTTGCTTACTTTCTAAATTCGATATCAACCTCGACCAGTTGAACAATGCAAGCACAGACACGAAACTTCTCTTTTAATTCTTTCTAATAAATAATATAAAATTGCATAAATTGTTGAACTGAGCAAAGTATATAAAGGGACAATGCTACATTAAAAACATCGATTTGTACCTTATACATTAAACTTTGATGTTAAATTCACTATTGGTTTATACAGAATTGTTCAATAGTCTATAATGCAATTACATCAGAAGTTAAAAAAAAATAAAAAAAATTATAGTAACCCCTACTTTACTTTTTTTAAAGGAAAAACATAATTAAATAACAGTAATTAATTACTTGGTAATGCATTACACTCAACATTGCTTTCCATTACAAAATCTAAATTAAATGCCATTAAATCCTTAAAATAAGACACATTTTAAAAAAAAAATTCTTTAAACATAACACCTCACTAAATGGTAGAAGAAAAAAAAATGCCAATGTGATCAGAAATATAAACTTCAAAATATGTTCCCCTAAAACTGTTTCCTCCAGTATTTTTATCTGCATTTAAATCAATATTTTTACTGGAAAACAAGTCAAGAGGCACTGAATGTCTAACCAGCAGGGTAAGTGTTAGTGTGTATATGCATGCGATATTAGCTCCCAGTGAAGTTTGACTTGGTGTATCTGGAAGCTGTCAGATGAGAAAGCTCTAAAAGGTCGGGACAGATCAGAGAAGATAAATGCTGAGTGGGGAGGACAGCTGTTTTGGAGAAGGGGAACACCAGTGTCTCTCAATACTGGGGCAAAGGATCATCCCCAACAGCACAGAAGATGCCGGGCCCAGCATGTGTCCTCCAGAAGGACTTGTCCTCCTCTTTGAAGACAGATTAAATGTGCTAAACACATCTCTCCTGATAAATACATATATATTTTATTACATTACATTTTTTGTACACTGTTGGGGTTAGGGCTTTAAAAAATATCTAACAGGGGGCGCTACATCTATAATCATATACATATATATATGTATATATATATTTATATATATATATGTATATATATAGTATATATTATATATATCTATATATATATATATTTATGTATATATTATGTTGCTGATCAGCTCATGGGGAAATATGAATAATTAACCATAACTAGTTATAATTAACTATTCCTATTTTAGATCCACTGTAGATATTTAGCTGACCACTCAGGGTCAACCGTCTTGTCAATTCTAAGAACGTTAATTTCCTGGTTAAAGGAAATAACCTTCTTACTGTACAATTCTACAAAAAGCTTGTAGCATAAATCTGCATGATTAATGACTCCGGTTATGAGTAAACAATGAACACGTCAAGTGTGATACAAGTAAGACTTTATTAACTACATAAATATTTAACTAGTCTAACATACTACATAAACACATTAAGCCGGTCTAACATACACATACACACACACACACACACACATACAGTTGGTATAGGAAAGGGTTAAAGTTTAACTCAGCATAGAAAGAGGCATAAAGAATGGATTTTATGGAACACTTTGCATATTCAGCATATCTAAACCTGAGGGAAAACGCCAGATTCTTAGTTCAAACAAACCTTGTAAAAAGGTGTAGCTGATACTTAATGCATCAATTAATAAGACTAATTTTGATACTTGCAAGTCTCGTCTGTCTTAAAATAGATTCCTGATGCAATCTTAATGCCCCAAGATCTTGCTGAAGTTGGTTTATGAGAAAGAACCAGTTTGCGTCAGAGTCACTTGATGAATGGAAAGGACTAGGCCGAAGAAAAGGCCTGGCACAGATGCTTTGGTATCCTGAAGCGTTTTTCTCACATCTTCATCTTTGCTTCCGACCGAACCACCGACTGGGGCGGGTCCCTGGAGCCGGGCCTTTAAGGTCGGAGAAGATCTCCGCCTTTCAAGATGGGCTTGTCCAATGGGAGAGATGGAAATTTCCTAGCGGGAGTTGGCAATTGCTGGAGGGTTTACGACCATTTGTTCTCTAAGCATGGTATTTTGCAAATGGACTTAAATCGAAATTTTTAACGATTCTCAGGGCCCTAATATATATTGCCTATGTACCACCATATAATATACACGCTTGTTTCGTTCATACGACAAATTCATAGATACTAACAAGGTAAGATTACATATAGTGAAAAAGGATGATCAGGAATAGGTTCCCTCACAAGCATACTAAAATAGTCTAAAGATATCAAAGACAAAATACAATGACAATAATATACGCAATGGCCTGAAGAATGTGTGTGTTCATTCAAAGAACGGTTTTCCTATGAATTGACTAGAACACAGTCCATTTCTACTCTGCTTTTCCTTGGGACAAAGAGTGGGCTTTCCTTCTCACATTCCTGGGGGGTCATAAAACCAGTGATATCATGATTAGTTGTCATGGTGACCATAGCGCCTGGTGTTCAGCAGACATCCTGGCATCCAGTTAATTGAGTGAGGGGACTGTGACGATTTGTTAACCTAATGAATAATTGATTTGTTAAATCAAATTAAAATTAGTGTGTCAGATTGGTCGAGACGCTACATATATCCCCCCTTTCGAGCGTTGTTGTCCGTAGAATAGACAACAGCGAGTGACGTCAAAGGTGCAGAACAATCTAATACACACTTGTCACTCACGGCTGGGAGGCAGTGGCGGCTCTCTGGCTGTTGGTGCCTCCAGGAGTGGTTGTGGTTGTGGTGCCGTGGTGGATGCTGTCAGATGGTGTG
Source organism: Sinocyclocheilus anophthalmus (assembly GCA_018155175.1). Lineage (NCBI taxonomy): Eukaryota > Metazoa > Chordata > Actinopteri > Cypriniformes > Cyprinidae > Sinocyclocheilus > Sinocyclocheilus anophthalmus. The sequence continues at coordinate 41,358 of JADLZN010004917.1, forward strand.
CTGTGGTGATGTAGGCTGTAGCAAGGTGTGGGTCCTCGAGCTTATGCAGCAGGTGTCGAGGCTGTGTCACCTGTCATCCTGAAGTGAGTTAGTCCGGGTAGGATGTTTTTGTTGATGTTGTTATCCAGTAGGCTATCTGTGGTACCCACGAAGTGGAACAGCCGGGTTAGACTCTCACAGGTGAGAGTGCAGGTGGTTCCAGGGATTGCAGTTAATTGTTATGGACAACTGTTTTCAATATTTATAATAATAATAAATGTTTTTTTGAGAAGCAAATCAGAATATTAGAATGATTCTGAAGGATCATATGACACTGAAGATTGGCGTAATGATGCTGAAAATTCAGCTTTGCATTACAGAAATAAATAATGTAAAATATATTCAAATAGAAAACAGTTATTTTAAACTGTAATAATATTTTATAATTTTGCTGTTTTTACTGTATTTTTTATCAAATAAATGCAGCCTGGTGAGCACAAGAGTTTTTTTAAAAAAAAAAAGTCAAACAGTGCCTCCTCAGGCACTATATATTTTATACAGAACATGTAAATAACAGTTTTTTTAATTGTTTTTTTTTTTTTTTTTTTTTTTAATTAAATGCTTGTACCTAACCATTTTAAATTCCATTATATTTCATGTTTTCTATGCACAAGGCAACCCTGAATGTAAAATGCTTGAGTTATGAGCTGGATGTGTGCTTGTGAAATCTCACTGTCTCTCTGGACTGGAATCAGTGTCATTTTCACACAAAACTGCAGACACTGACCGCAGCCGCTGAGAGAGAACATCGTACGGGCTCTGCACAACATCAAAATATGACAGAATTTGCATCCATTGTTTCAATAGTTCACACATTTATTAAAGAAAATACGAGTGGCGTGTCACTGTGCACGACTACCAGGTAAATATTTTAAGTCTAATTACTTTTCTCAGTATTAGTGGAATTGTTCATGCCTGTAGTACTTGAACTAGCATTAAATATTGCCCAGGATTGACCCTGATATGTGACATCAAATGAAAAAAAAAATAAAAAATGACTTTTTTTTTTCCAAGAAAGACAACGCAAGATATGAAGAGACAGGGTCTACAAGAATGCACAAAGAAAGAGGAAATTACAGGAACAGAACAAACTCTGAACTGAAGTCGTCACTTCACTCAGACTGATCAAAGCGGTTTCATACACGCCGCCCTCGACATATCTAGTGTTTAAATGATGTAAAGTGGAAATTAATAATCTGGTCAAGTGCAGGCTGTAAGAAAGCACACTTGGAGGACAATGACCTCACAACATTTAACAGACAAGCAGAAAGAAGAGCTGAGCTCAACATTCATCTCACACTCGTATGAACTCTATCAGTCTATCAGTCTTCATCTCTAGTGGTGCTCCAGGCTTTTCAATGCAATTACATAGTCTTTTACATTTGCATTGTTTATTAGAGAAACCCACAAACTTAACTGGATACATATCTAGAGACCAGAAACTTAAGTTTTTGGGTTTTAATTCAGATGCATGCGTTGAAGGTTCCCACTTCCGAGAAACACACACACACACACACACACACACACACACAAAATAAAACAGAGCACTTCTCAACCTTAAGAAACGGATATGCTGAGAGGGTCAATCCGTGTGATTTCCATCATGCTGACACACTGAGCAACTAACAAACTCCCTACAGAGTGTCTGCACCAATCAGAGAGGAGGGTTTTAAAAGCGGTCCCTAAACAACAAACATCGTTCAGTGACCGTGGATGAATATTAGCCGTTTTGCAGCCGTTGCTGTTTAGCGAGAAGAAAACAAGCTGGAGAGAAGACAGCGAGTCTGTGAACTGCTTCAGCACAGGTTAGACATTTAACTTCTGCTGCTTAAAACAGAGAGGACTGAGTGAAAGATGATAACAGAGAGGAAGTCATTCATGATTACTGTATAAAGAGCGGCATTTATTTGATCCAAATACAGTAAAAATGGTAACATTGCGAATTATTATTAGAATTTAAAATAACCGTTTTCTATTTGAATATATTTTCAAATGTAATTTATTCCTGAATTTTCAGGATCATTACTTCAGTGTCACATGATCCTGCAGAAATACACTACTTATTTATATTTTAAATAGGGTAACTTGTAACTTGTAATCTGTAATCTATTAAATTTCCAAAGTAACCTTCCCAACACTGATCAATTCTGAATATATTGTAGAAATTTCCTTCAAAAAAATTTTAAATAAATAAACAAATACAAAAAACTACAAATAGATACATAGATAGATAGATGTCACAACAAAAAATTCCATTATATTATTAAAAAGTGCAAAAAATAATAATAATGATGACTTGAAACCATGTTACATGTGGATTTAAGCGAGCACAGCATCCTCCTTTTTCTCTTTCGTGGTTTCAAATATCCAAAACTGGAAATCACATCAAAAATTTCCCCATGAGGTATTGAGAAAAAAAAACACAACGGTTGTTACACCCACACACACACACACACACACACAAAAATGATTCAGTTCTCGCCTTGGGAGGTTGAGCACAATGCTCTTCATCAGACCATAATAACACATCAAAAAAGACAACCATTAAATACCCCCAAATCCTTTTAATTAAAGTCACATGACTCAAATAAATCAGCAGCCCTACAGAAACATCAGATCCACACTGCAGTTTGCCAAAAAGAAGTTCCAATTTAAACCGATGAGGCATTAACAGTCCACAAATAACTTTCTATCCCAGGTCTTTAGAAAAGCATCTACATACTGGTGCTTTAAAGAACCTAGAATCCAAAACGCTGATCTCAAGAACCTGTAATGAAACATCAAGAGAGTTCCATAAACAACCTTCAGAAGAACTGTATTCTAGCTCTGTTCCAAAATTTGAACTTGAACTTTCTTACCGCCTATATGATGTATTCAAATGCTGCCTACGCAGGCCGCTCGCTAGGTTTTGGAACAGTGCCCAGAGTATGTACTATTTCCTCACAGTTACATTCAAACGTTTCCTTTCATCTCGATCTACTCACACGTGTATGCGTGTGTGTGTGTGTGTGCGCGTGTGAGAAGCGTGAAAGTGTGTGTGAGTAATTACTCCGTGGATGTGCTCACAAAACTGGCCGTTAAACCTGACGCATCTAATCCACACAGGACAGGACAGACCCTCTCCCTCTTCCAGTCCTCTTCTTTCTTTCCCCCCACTTACCTCAGCCTGCTCCTTTCTTTCTTTTTTACCCTCCTCTCCCCTGCTCTCTTCTGATCCCTCGTTCGGTCTGTCATGTGGTCTGTGGTTTTGTTTCATGCATTCTGAATGTTCAGTAGAGTGAAGACAGACCTGATTATCTGATTCATTGACTATTCAGTCTACTAAACAAGACACACACACACACAGATTTTTTTTAACCCTAAAACACAGCCTGCATATGTATTCTATACTACACATTCAAGTGACGTCAGCATAAGCTGGTCTGGCTGGTCTGGTTGGCTAGATTTAAAAGGGTTTTGGCCATGTACTTGTCAGTCTGAGAAACAAGTTGGCTGGCTAGCTAAACATCAGTTTGGCCATGCAGGCTAGGAAACCTAGTAATACTTGTAAACCAGCTTAAGCTGGTTTAATCTGATGTTTTAGCAGGAAGTTTGTAGTATTTGAAAGATACGACCACATCTTGAGATCACAAACTCCTTTGTTGTGAACTGTTTACATTAGCTTTGTTAGCAAGTTCACGTCTAACTAAATTCATTATTTTAAAAATTTCCCTTTTACTTAACTTTTACTGGGTTTAAACACTAAAAAGTTTGGGGTCAGTAAGCTTTTATTCCGCAAATATGCATTATAATGCACTGTGATGTCAAACGTGACAGTAAAAACACAATATAATATTTTAAAAGATAAAATAAATTCGGTTTATTACTTTCATATATTATTCAAAGAATCCTGAAAAAATAATGTATCATGGTTTCCACAAAAATATGTAGCAGCACAACTGTTTTCAACATCACTAATAATCAGAAATGTTTCTTGAGCAGCATCAGCATATAAGAATGATTTCTTAAGGATCATGTGACACTGAAGAATGGAGTAATGGCTGCTGAAAATTTTGTTTTGCATCTCAGGAATAAATTTACATTTTAAAATATATTCCAATAGACAACAGTTATTTTACATTGTAATAATAATTCACAATATTACAGTTTTAATGTACTGTATTTTTTATCAATTAAATGCACCCTTGGTAAGTCTTTAGAAAACAGTTTAAAAATCTTACCAATCCCAACTTTGACTTGGAGGCTTTGTATATTTCCAATGCTTTATTCACATGAATTCCGTCTGACGTTTACATCCTACCCGTTCTACTGCCACGATTCAGTGCAAGAACAAAAAGGTTTGCAAAAAGCCATGCATGGATCACACTAGGTTGGCGATGTCTACCAAATAGACATTGGACGATGTCTACCGTGAAACATCGTGATGGACTCGACATGGGGGTTGTGTCCGAAGCGTGAAACAAATAACGCGTTATAAGGAGCCACTAAAAGGTTAGCCGCTTGCCAGCGGTAGCCTGTTGCATTACAGTACATGAAAGTCACTACCGCCACACCCCACACACACACACAGATAAGGAGATGTCTGATAGTACTTGGCGAATGATCTGCAGATCCTGATCACCAATGACAACATCTATCTTGTCAAATGTGCGTTGGGGGGGGATGTCAGCTTAACATCGTGATGTCTGTACATCATTCACCATATGTGCACCTTTGACATGCTATTTTTAACATACCATGATTTGGGAATCCTAATTTTGCATACTTAATATAGTATAGTTACTACAGTCTGCAAAATTTGGAATGGAGCCACTGCAAATTAGCTGCATGACACGAAAAACCAGAATGCTTCAAATATGACTTATTTTATCTTTTGTCGGTCATTTGCACCCACAAACATAATTGCTTGAACATTTAAATGAGGAAATATGGGCATCTGTGAAGAATATGACCCGATCTGGCAGGCTCGCATAGATNTCATGCCTTTGTCGTCTCAAGAGGGGAAACTGCTAATGGCCTTCGAAGGCAGAGATCGAACGCAGTCATAAAGACGTGGCCATTGATGACCGACGGAATATGGTATCGTAATGCTAATAGCATAACCGGATGATATGCCATGCATTTTCCTTATACTGTATGCCACACGAAGGCAGCAGTAGATTAAACTGTATTTGTCTTTTGTTTCGGCAACCCTGTTCAGGTAGGGAGCAATTTTAGAGTGTCTTGTTCAGACCCTTCCAGGGACAAAAATCTGGTCATTGTCTTGTGATAATCACAATAATGCAAAGGAAAACACACAAATCTTTGTCTAAACAAATCTCATTAGTAAGTCACCTTGGATGAAACTATCTACCAAACGAATAAACATGTGTCTTTGCACTCTGTGGAATGATACTTAAAGGAACAGTTCTCCCAAAAATGAAAATTTGATGAAAATGTAAATTCAGGATGAATTTGTTTCTTTGTTGGATAAGCATTTTGGTGTAAATTTAAACATTACCACTCCTGGCAGGCATGATTGTATTCATTTTTGGATGAACTGTTCCTTTAAAGTCCTCTGGGTGATTTTGACAGGATTGACAGTTTAGGCTCACATGATTGAAAATGGACACCTATTCTTGTAGTAATTCACATGTTTATGGTTTTGTGGGAACAGTCAGTCTGTTCACTTTCGTCGGCCTTCCCCCTAGAATACCTTGTTTTCACTCACAAAACACAACTACATCATAAACTATATAGGTTGAAAATTGTGTTATATGTTAATTTTGGAACTATCTCACTTTTTGACCCAAACATCTATTCCTTAACATATGGACATTTTTGATTAACCTTGGATGCAACTAACAAAAGGTGACACAGACTGACTTACGTTCAATCCATTCATTGGGGCTATTAAAAAGGAGCATGACACTGCCATTTTATCTGTATGCAAAACATAACGTTTGCCATAGCATACCGTCCACTGCGTAAACAAGGAACCATTTGTGCGCCCAACACATGTCTTTAGCCTCACCAGCTGCCTGGGCCTGCACCGACTGACAGCGGTCATCGTTCGGCGCTCAAAGTCGACAGTATTTTGTTCATTTTAATGCCATGTAATGCCTCTTGGATGGACTGTTATCTGAGGGGGCTTCTCCCTGTCACGATGAGGTACACATACTCGCCCCAAACGCCCCCCGCAGCCCAACCACAACATACTACCTTCCCGCCCTCCCCTATTCCACACACACCCACACACACACAACACCCCCCACCCGACCAACGACAATGAGACGCGACGGGAGGATGAACCCTGCACCCCTCAGGAGGCACAGGGATGATTGGAAGTGCTATTGATTTATTGAAGTACTGCAGAGGCAATGAGCGAGAGATGGCTGGAGTCTTAATTTCATTAATCTGCCCGTGTGTCTGGACTGTCGGATCCAACGACCGGTTGGTAGTTGCAACACACTAGTATGCCTATATTTTGTTAATATCTCGTGGAACACTATTTAACTTATTTTGGGCAACACCCATGCGCCACATATTAAAATGTATTGTCTATGCAACCTAAAATGATATTATGAGAACTTGATTAGACTATTTATCACCTTGTATCGTTATAGATTATCAAATCTGAGTACTTTTTTACTCGCAAAATTAGTTTTAAGAGTTCTGTATTCACTCAGGATATAAAGAACAATACTCAGCAACAATTAAGTTGTTTATTCACAGTTTGATTGCCTAGAAGAATTAGCCACTAGTGTCCTATGTGGGCAGGATTGGGGAAGGGGGAAGAAGTGTCAATGTTCCCGCCTCTACTCCTTTACAGGCCCAATATGCTGCGGCGGCACTAACTCCAAAATCAGACAATGCACCATGGCGTTATAGTTAGGAACGTAGGCACTGGATTCATGGCCTCTGCCACAGACCAATTCAATGGGCATAAATTATCTTATTACTCACCTCACCGTGATTAAGATGGCTCGTCCATAATGTCACGTCACAGAACGTTATATTTTTGGATAGATCAAATGAAATTTGGCAATTTCAAGGACAAAGCAGAGTAAAGTTCATCAATTAAAAAGAGGTGCTTTTTCTTTACTGAGATATAATCAACCTTCTCGACCTACTCTCTTTTTATCTGGGCTACCTCTCTAGCTCTAACGGACCCGGTAACACTAGAAGTGCTCTGGTGAGGGTGATGGATTTTAGTATTAATCTTACATAAGCGATAACGCATCTTTTGCAATGAGTAATCAGCAATGGCAAATCTTCATTGACCCAGCCAAAAATTGATCAAACCCAAATGTCTCTTAAGAGTTTTCACTGGAACAGTAATGTTAGAGCTCTTAAAATGTATGCTGTCCGTTTTAACAAGTAAAGGGACAGTTCAACCAAAATTATGAACAGAAAATTCTGGTCATCATTACTTTGTTACCTCGTGTTGTTAGGCATCTGTAAGACTTGCTCTGCAGAACACAAAGGTGCTGAAATTTTGAAAGAAGGTCCTGGACACATTTCATGCTTGAGAAGATGAATAGGACTGGGTCTGAAAAAACTGAAAGAAACACAAACAAACACCATAAAGTTTTTTAGATAAATGAGAATAAATAATTTATATAAAGAGATAAGAAGTAATGCGTTATGTTTGTTAATAACACATTTTTACATATAATTTAATAAGTTGTTAAAAGGAGTCTTCGTCTCACCAAAGGCTGATGTATTGAATCAAGTACAGTTTATTACAATTTAAAATAATTGTTGTGTAAACTATTTTAATATATTTTAAAATGTAATTTATTCCTTTGATGAAAAGCTGAATTTTCAGCATCATTACTACAGACTTCAGTGTCACATGATCCTTCAAAAAAATCATTCTAATATAGAAATAGATTTGATGCATATTAACATTTCAGGTTATTTTTCATGTTGAAAACAGTTGTGCTGCTTATTATTCTGTGGAAAGTGTGGTACTTTTTTTCAGGATCCTTTGAAAGTTCAAAGAGCATTTATTTCAAATAGAAATATATCAAACATTATACATGTCTTTACTTTCACTTTTGATCAAGTTAATGCATCCTTGCTTACTACTTTCTTTTTGAAAAAAATCTTATGTATATATACTCAAATACATAGATTCACAGGATAAAATAAGTATACACATACACATGTTTTGTATATAAGTTTATACACACACGCACACACATTTAATTTTCAATACATTTTAAAGGGAAAACCTATGAGTTCAAGGCTTTTTGTAGAAGGATTGTTATTTTTTATAAAGGCCCACTGACAGGGCCAGAAATGAAAGCGTTAAAAATCTATGATCCTCAGAGCATGTGTCCGCGGAAAAAGAATGAGGTTCACCCAATTTTTTAAAGATAAAAAAATGCAATGGAAGAGAATGAGGGAAAGAGGAGAAGTTGAATATATATTTCACATGATAAGAGAAAAGATGAAGCAGAGGGAAAAAAGATTCTATTACCGTGGCGACAGTTACAAACCTGCCCTTGTGTGGAGTAGCCTCTGCTGAAAAGATTGATGCAATGAGTTCTGACCTTGGCTTGGAGCTGAAACTGGTGATGTATGTATGAGCATCTCCTTGCTAAATGGACCCAGATTTGTTGCGCTAATATACATGGAAGCCCAGTACCAAACTCACCATGGCGATAAATCAGCAGCCATTTTAGGTGTCATCTCTGGTTTATATTCCTCTTCTGTTTCTATTGCTCTAATCCATGTCACTAGCGTCATTTGAAACCAAACGGCATTATATTACTCTGTCGTCGCTGAGTTAATCCCGGCGGTACATTAGCAATATGGGAATTCATGTTTAAACATATCGCAAAGAGTGACCATCTTCTTACAAGTGTTTGCACAGTACAACATCCATGTTAACTTCACCAACATTAGGCGTCTAGCATATTATTTCATTCTGGAGTATCAAACTCATCTGAACCCTTTTTTCGACCTGACTTGACCGTGAACAACCCGAAATGAGGGCAAACGTTAAAATGCTTTTTAGTGTTGTTACACCACAACAAAACAGCAGCACAGACGTGAGACCCAGAGGTAAACAAGGTTAGTCCTACACATTGATATATGCTTGCTATTCTAATTCACCCAATTGAGTTGCAGGAGACTTATGGAGGGGGTTATGGAAGATAGCATGTGCTCTCTGCTTCTCTTTCTTCTACTTACCCTTCTTGTCCTGTTCTGTGCTTTTGAATGGGCCAGCCACTTTTCCTCACAACCTTTCTTTTTTAAATTCCTCCTCTGCTAGAGACACGGGGCTCTGTTTGATGACCTTTCAGTCTGTTTACATGTTTCTGTGGAGAAGGTAACCTTTTGCTCCCGGTGTTTTTCTGTAATGGAATGGTAGACTGGTGAAAAGATGAAAACGGAGAATGTATTGCCATGCTTGAATTCGAATTTCAAAACATGCGGAATGAAATATATTTATTCCTTGCTAAAACAGATGAAATCTTGAAACAAGCTACTGCCAAAATATTGATGATGAGTAGTCATTACAAAATAAAAAAAGTGTGTCAACTACACAAGTCTGACTTTAATTTATATGCTTCTGTAAAAGAAGATCTTGTAATATTTCAGTCTAAAGCACATGTACTGTATGTCAAATTAGCATTGATACATTTTACATAATGTCTGTACCATAGCCATGACACTTGAATTTGCATTATAACTACACTGTTTTATTAAATATAGTCATAAAATTCTAATTATTCAGATTGTCCTGTCCATAATGATAGCTCAGAGTTCAGAGTACCTCATTACACTCATTCAGAACAGTGTTCTTGATATTTGCAGTGATCCCTGCCTGCTCTGGCATTTGTAATTGAATGACACTTCACACCCATTTTAAATTCTAGCTAATCATGAGTGATCCTAATAAAGGCCATAACTGGCTCTTGCACTATTTTTTTTTCTCATAGAAAACAAGAATCATTACTAGTGTAGTACTATGTATCCTTTAAGGTCAAACTGTATTAAAGCCATAGCTAATTTAAGCTCAGTAGTACTTAATACTCTACACTCATTATATAGTGCAAGATGGATGAATTGTACCTAATACCTGCAGGTGTAAATGCCAGCCATTTAGACTTTAGAAGTAATTTCGCTTGTTTCCATAGTTGAAATATATTAAGATGAGTAAAATTAAAACAGTAATACACATAAACCAAAATTAACCAATAACTAATAAACCAAAATAACCAAGTTTATTAATAAGAAATAAAATTTTTAGATTTTTATAGCTTTTGATATGACAAATTTGTAGCATTAAATATTGCCTATTTGCGTCTTTAATTTAAAAACTTTTTAAAATGCATAATGCCTGCAAATGAGACATTTTGCAAAATAGATAAGTAAATAAATATTTTCCACTTATAGTCATCAGACGAACACTTATTTATTTATTTTTGGTTGTTATTATCATTAAAAATACTTCCAATTTTAATATATTTTAAAATGTAATTTATTTACTTTTATTTTCAGCGGCCATTATCCCATTCATTAATGTCACATGATCCTTCAGAAATAATTCTATGTTTATTTGTTCCTTAAGAAACATTTATTATCAATCTTGAAAACAGTTGTGCTGCTTAATATTATAAACTCGAATTTAGAAATGTCTTTACTGCCCCATTTTGGTCATTTAATCCAGTGAATCATTGCTGAATTAAACTATTAATTTCTTTAAAAACAAGGTTTTTTTAAACTTACGAATCGTGGTATATATGAGAAATTCAATCATATGTAATTCTTGTATAAGGGTCCTTTATGAAGGGATTCAGTTGCTCACTTTCATTTGGATCAACCCTATGTTAGTGTCCATATTGCCCTTCAAGGGTGCAAATACACCATTTGGAATTCACCCTATATTAAGAAAGCATAATGATGGATCTTATCACTGTAAGACTTATTCAATTCAGCTTATGTTTTAATCAAATGTTTGCTTCATATATATATATATATCTTCTCTTGACATCCCTGGTCCAAAATGTAACCGTCAAAGCCGTCACCTGAAATAGATCAATCATTATTCTATTCAAGTCTGTAATGATGTGTTCGGCTATTGTGAGTGTCCCCGTTATCTATGACACAGAGGTCAGAGAGGGACGGCCCATCTCTAACAGCTCTCTACCGCAGCTGCCACATGTCGTATGAAATTGTGCATATCACCAAAATCATCCTCTCTCCCTCTTTCTTTTGGGTCGCCACTACTTGTATCCAGGCAGAGAGTCAGATTCATTTAATCAGCTCAAACAGTGTCCCATTCACTCTGTATTACCAATTCTGTCTCCATATCTCTTATCAGCGCGATGTATGTACGGATGGAGGCGGCATCCTCACACGCTACAAATGAATGAATTATTGGACATGTGGTATTGGGAAGCGATAGATACAGAAATTCGAGCCCTGTAATATGTTTGCTTTCCTAGCCTTATCATTTCAGACAAAAATGCTGCTTATCAGCCAACCCCGCTCACAACCCACTGAATGTAAAGCTGTTTCCTCACACCATCTTCTCCTGTCAAAAGCTTATTATTGCCTGATCTTTGTTGGAGATAGTAAAATGAAATGTGGATATTATCTTTATTGAACATTAGGATGTTAAGACATATTTATCTATATATCATCTATATATATATATTTTACTATATATCATATATATATATATATATATATCACTTCACTGTTAAATGTTTTGGGGTCAGTAACTTATGTTTATTTTATTTTTTAAAATTAATGCGTATATCCAGCATAAATGAATTGATGAAAAAAGTGACATTTATAATGTTACACTAGATTCCTATTTCAAATAAATACTCTTCTTTTGAAGTTCTCAAACAAGCTGAAATATATCAAGGTTATATTAAAGCACAATTGTTTTCAGCATTGATAATTATTAGAAATGTTTCTTGAGCACCAAAAATCAGCATTTTAGAATGTTTTCTGAAGGATCATGTGAGACTGAAGATCATATTTGCTGCTGAAATTTCAACTTTGCCATTACTGGAATACATATAATAAAGTAGAAAACAGTTATTTTAAATTGTAATTGTACAGTATGTCACAATATCACTGTTTTTTAAACAATTGAATGCAGACTTGGCGAGTATAAGAAAACATCTTTAAAAAAATCTTACCAACCCCAAACTTTTGAATGGTAGTGATTTTACCTCAGTTTCTTGTGGATAATTGAAAAAAAAAGATACAGCTTCTTTTCTAAGGAAGAAAATCTCCATTTGTTTTGCATTTAATCTCATTGTCTAAGAGAAACAATTGAGATATTAAAGAGATCTCATTTGTGTTTTTTCTTTCTTATGAACAGTGTTTTATAACTTGCTGGAAAGAAGCTATTAGCTATAGTGAATAAATGCTATTTGTTTGCATGTGTAACGCAAGAGCAGCACCTACTGAGCCGCTGAGGCCAACAACACTGAAGGACAGTGGGAGTTTGACGTGACGTCAGCAGGTAGAGATGTCCTGTTGGCCCTTGTCAGGTTCTTCAACATCAAAACTAAAGCACAGAGAAAGAGAGAGAGAGAAACAGCACAGGTGCATTACACAAATGCTACTTTGTAGTGAAGACAGTAAGGACTGAATCAACACTCATTGTCTCTCTCCCAAAGCATCTGCACAGTGATTGTGTGACATTTCCGTTATAGGGCATTTAATACAGACTAAACAAAACCTCAGGCCCACGGTTCAGGCCAGTCTAAACCAGGCCTATTTTAATCACCTGGAATTAAATAACTGCACTTTACAACAGCGCTGCGTCTGACAGCACTCATCACAAGAGGATCACTCCGCAAAATCCCTCAAGTGAAATGATGAGAGGAGAGGAGATGAAAACGAGAAAAACGTTTTAAAATTAATTGTTCACAACATAGGACCATTTACAGTTACAGGACCTAAAACATATACTGAATCTTATTATATTAAAAAATTATGTTATCATTTATATATATATAAAAAAAAATATTCAGCAAGAGATCCATTAAATGGGACCACACATTATGATGTTACAAAATATTGATATTTTAAATAACTGCTCCTTTATAAATATAATGTTATATTCCAAGATTCCTTAAAAAAAAGTTTCCACAAAAAAAATTAAGCAGCACAATCATTTTTACTTTTTATCATTTTTTATTTTAATATGCACCAAATCAGCATATAAGAATGATTTCTGAAGGATCATGTGACATTAAAATTCAGCTTTTCCATCAAAGGAATAAACTACATTTACAACAGTTATTTTAAATTATAATCATATTTCACAATATTACTATTTTTACTGTATTTTTTATCAAATAAATGCAGACTTGTTGATGGACAATATTCCAAAGAGAAAGTACTATGTCAAACTCACACCACTGGTTCAACATGTGTTGGGATGCTCAATTAGAGCAATATTTTATGTTTTTTATATATATATATATAAGTGCTTTATATAATGGCATTTTAACCCTGACAAATACAGCTCTCCTTTAACAGGAAACCAAAAGAATGAATGAAGAACGACTACATCGCATTAGCCCTGAAATCCTGAGTTTCAGTATTGTTTAGTTATCACAAAAAATGGAGGTAACGTCCTATTTTCTGTCAACCTCTCCGTCTTTTTCTTTTTTTTCTTTCATAATGCTATGCATTGCTCCCCTGCACCCCAGATATCCTCCAAGATCTCATTCCTTTGTTGCAGTGGGGCTGAACACTATGTTAACCTAGTAATTGGCATCGGGCCTTCCCCATTATACGGCCCTCTATCGAGCCGTTCTACATGACTAGGTAAAGAAGATGGCATGAAGATTAATGAGGGCAGGCGAATACAGGAGGGGCTACCTCCCTCTCTCTCCTCAGCACTTTTTACAATGTGGAGATATCGGAAGTCAGGCACAAGCTGCCCGATTTCCCCCCGTCCACCGCCTCCCCTCGTTTCTTCCCTCCTCCCTCCATCGCCTGCTTTAACCTGTGAACTCTGGACCCCGTCCTCCTCTGTTCCTGGCTGCCAGCGCGTCCCCGGCTTTGATTGATGTCAGTCCAGCAGTCACTCTTTTCTTCCTTTTGATTTGAAGGGAAGAAGAAGGGGACTGGGGTGGAAAGGGAGGGGGGCCGCTCACTCCAAAATAGATTTTCCAACGCAATTGGTGGCGGCTGCCAGCGCAGCGGAGTGGCAGGGGAGCCCTTTATGCCGTTTCATTTAAAAAAGCCAAAAGGTAGCTGACGTGTTCATTCAGTGTGTGTGCCACTCTTGCTTTTGATGGGGTCTGCCCTGCTGCTAGCAGTGGCGTATCGCTCGCCTGCCTTTTATTTCACGTCTGGAGCCCGTGCAAAGAAACCATCAAGTGATCCGGAGTGGAAAAAACCGCTCCTGATGGATATCTACCATTGTTTTTTCCGTGTTCCCTATGGACACGTTATTATTCTGAAATGTAAAGACGGCTTCCATATTCACAACAGGCTAGGATGAGCACCGGCGTTATTGACAGACTCCGTAAATCACTTTAAGCACTTCTTGCTCCAGTTTAGCAGACTTTTGCATCACAGGCGTGAGAGGTGGAAAGTGCGAGGTGTTCTGGCAATCAGATAAATTAGCTGCAGCTATCAAAAGATTGCAATAATACTGAGCGCCGCCATAAACCGGAGTGCTGTCTGTGTGTGTGTGGTTGCGGCTGTTTGACAGACAGCAGTTGAACATCATGATTTATTTCGGCACCCCTGTCCTATTGATCCGCCGTGAGGGGTCTCAGAGTTCATATCTCTAGAGGGTCGCCCACCGATGAGCAGCACCTCTCCTAGTGGCTTATGCTACCCCAACATGGGCGCATCAGAAAGGGTAATGGGGTTTGTGAATTAAAATAGCAGAGCATTGATGATAATCGTGGAGGGCGATGCACCATGAAACCTGAGCTCAGTCACGAGTGCACAAACAGAGTTAAATGAAATGGAATTGAAAACATGTGCTAACGAAACTAACCTGTTTTCTTCCCTGACATCATCTCAGGGTACGTTCCAATCGGCTTCACAGGGTTTCATCTGAAGTGAAATTTCAAATCAAAGGTAGGCAAAACGTTCATTCTGAAGGGCACTACAAATGGCAGAGGGAACAAATGTGCATTCATATATTTACAGTAAGCGGAGAGAGAAAATTACTCTTTATTCAGTGATTTTTACTCCGCTTAATTCACCTGTGGTGCAATTTCTAGGTAGTTTCAAGTTTAAAGTATGTAAGATGGTAATGAAATTAAAATTATTAACAATAAAATCACATTTATTTTCATAGTAAACACTGCAATACTACCATTAAATGTATGGGGTTTAAGGATTTAATTTAATTATTTTTTTAATATGTTAATTATATACAGTACACTTCAGAAGCTTTTTATGTTTTGGAAAGAAGTGCTCACACAAGGCTTCATTTATTTATCAAAAATAAGTAAAACATTTATGGTTTGATTGTTATTATTTTATTTATTATTATTTTGTGTGCTGGTAAAGCTTGCATTTCAGCAGCAGCCATTACTCAAATCTTCAGTGTCACATGATCCTTCAAAAATCATTCTAATATGCTGATTTTGTGCTTAAAATAAATCGTATTATCAATGTTAAAAACAGTTGTGTTTTGCTTGCTTTATATCCTTTGAAAACCATGAACCTATATTTACAGAATTCACTGATGAATAGAAAGTTAAAAAAACAGCATTCATTTAAAATAGACATTAAAAGTTACTTTCACTTTTGATGTATTCTTGCTGAATAGAAGTATTAATTTCTTTCAAAAAGAAAACAATCACTGATCGCAAACTTTTAAAAGTAGTGTACATGTCATGTTATTTATTATATAGTGATTATTTACACATATGTATTATGTCATCATATCTGAAACTCCTAATCTGCACAACAAGTACTGTCAGGTCTTGTCAAATTTTGTCAGGTGAATTTAACTTCTTTCCTGCTCAGTGCGTAGGATGCAATGAACACCACATAAGGACCCTGTAAATCAGAACACAGCTTTAGCCTTCCTATCTTAATCCGCAATACAAATGACATTTCTTAATTAGTTTGGCACAAGAAAACAATCCACAAATGTAGCTAAACAGACTCAAAGTGTGTAGATAGTCAATGAGAACAAGCTGCAATCTATAACAACATCATTTGATTACCATTATGTAATAAAAACAATTATGCTTCATTCTTCCACTGGCATCTCTTTCAAGTTGTTGTGTAATTGAATACAAGCACCCCGTTTCATTGGGTTTTAATCATAAAAGAAAACTTTGACACATAAGGGCAACCAATCATATGCCCACATATTGCCTCATCCCTTTTAACAAATATGTTTCATAGCCCTATTAAAAGGGGTCTTCATCCGTCCTGTCAAAAGGCAGTCCAGCCGGGTTTTTTTAGTTTAATTACACTACTCAATTAAAAAAAAAAAAATACGTGTGAGATAGAGCAAGAGAGGGAGGGAGGGAGAGAGAGAGACCCTCTTCAGTGGGTGCATTCTGATTTGCCTCTCCTTGGGTTTGAGTGGAGATGACATTTACAAGGCTCGCCTTTCAGGCAGACAATGGCGTGATTGATGAGGTGCAGACGCTATGAAGGAGGCCGATTGCCATGTGGAAGCAGTGCTTAGTGCACTTTGATTTATTTATCATCTGTTTCTAAAACAAGGCTGTCTGCCTCTGCCTGGCCCCTAAACCACTAGGTGGGGACTGGAGAGGTGTAAGGCAGCCTTGGTGCAAGAATGCGTGTGGTGTGTGTGTGTGTGTGTGTGGTGTGGTTGTGGTGAGAGAGAGCGAGAGAGAGAGAGAGAGAGAGAGAGAGAGAGAGAGAAAGTGGTGATTCACAGTATGAGGTGGGCAGAGTTTAGTTTGTGTGTACTTGTTTTTTTTTTTCTCTCACTTTGTGTCATTCAGTGATGGATTAACATCAACCAAAGTGTCCAGCTCAATGGAATGATATAACTTACTAAACAATGTACATTTTTATTTACTGCTGTAGACATAAAATACTTTTTGGGAAGTTTGCTTGTCCTACAGTGAGACATGATTCATCTAAAATATTTTAAATATACTTAATATACACGCATATTGTTCTTCTAACTCACTACTACTTCTTCCTTCTATTCTTTAATTATTATAGAGTATATTATTATTGTAGTAGTAGTATTAATAATAATAATAACAATTGAATGATCGTATTTAATATAATTATTTTAATGTAGAATTAATTGAGTGGCTATTTGTACTTTTTACATCAGCTTACAATGAACTAGCAAAGA
This sequence comes from Sinocyclocheilus anophthalmus, assembly GCA_018155175.1. NCBI lineage: Eukaryota > Metazoa > Chordata > Actinopteri > Cypriniformes > Cyprinidae > Sinocyclocheilus > Sinocyclocheilus anophthalmus. Next base: position 58,690 of record JADLZN010004917.1, read on the forward strand.
AAATAAGATTATTAAATAGTCAGTTATCAGGATCTGAAATATACACTTTCCTTTATACCTTTATATATAATGTATACACTCTTTCAGAATTTAACCCAAAATGTTGAGGTTGGCTAAACATCCATGTTAAAAAGTCCATGGCTATGCTGCAGATCCATTATCTATTGATAGTACTGATGGTAACGTGTAACATTTTATTATTTTAGTATTAAAACCATAAAGCAAAGAAAGGAAAACAGTACAGAAAACGACTGACGTGTGTTTTAATGAAGGCGTAATATTCCTGAGACTTCCGTCCTCCCTTTACGCTGCACTCGAGATAAAATGCATTCCTATGTCTAAAAATAAATAATGATAATCCAAGTAAAAACCGCAGGTCTTTGTCAGGACAATCATCGTGCTTTCTCGGGGCAGACAGAGACTCGTAAAAACAGGGTATTTTGAAAATGAATGGAAGCGTGTTAGCAGGAGTGGATCGTAGGAAAATAATGTGCCGTTTTCTTGATGGACAGCGCGTTTCAACCAGGGTTTATGTACACACTACAGCCAATGAGGCTGAAAAAGCAGCAGGAGGATGTGATGGATTTGTTATTGTCTTTCAGACCCCCCATCCATCTGTAGTGGTCAGGGATGTGCTTTTAAACCACTGCAATGTTTTTAACGTATCACCCAGTGAGCACTGTGGATATAACTCAGAAATTGCCCATTCTCTTGATTATATGCAGATAGTCACTTTAAACCATGACAGGCATGTGATCATGTCAGATGACATTATAAAGGATGTTTATAATGTGTCCTACACATACATTATAAACTGTGTAGGATATATACAGAGGCATTATGCCCATTCAAAGTGAGGGGGCACGTGCTCCCTCAGATTTCTCAGTCAAGTGGATTTTAAATGCAGCTTCCAAAAGACAAAAAATAGCCGAATAATATTTTTTATATTTGATACAATCACACCGGTGTGATTAGATCGTTTAGTGCGGCACAGCATCAGCTGCTATTAAAATCTGCGTTTGCGCTGAGCCAGAGCCAGAGACAGACGCGTTTGTACAGCGCTGTTTTATAACCAATCACACACGATTCTGTTGAGCCTAGGAATGCAATGGCCAATCAGAAACGTTCAGATGAGTCATCGCTGGAACGCGGTGTTTCGTTCACCTGCTCGCTGACTGAATTAAACAACAAAGTGCAGATGTGCATACTAATGTAAGTAAGATATTCATTTCACAGTGTAAACAGCTTCAGTGATTTTAATTAAAGGGAGGAGTTTTTTTTTTTTTTTTTTTTTTTTTTTTTTTTTTTTTTTTTTTTTTTTTTTTTTTTTTTTTTTTGGAGTGCCCTGAAACTTGGCTTTATCCGATAGGACTGCGTGAATGTGAAAATGGTCTTGATAAACATGTTCTTGCCTCACGTAAAATGAAAATGTTTGTGATTAATTGTAATATAATTATTATGTTTTTATTCACATTAAATATAAAGTCAGTCGTATTAAAAAATATGTTATGGCATGACACTCATATATGGGAAAAAAAGGCGAGTTTTTATGTGTCATTAATAGATTACACTATTACTCTACTTTGCCCATCACCCATTATAGATCAAATAACAATCTGGTGCAAAACGCATTTACTTACACATGTTTGAGAATCGAGATATTTCCTGATATAGTTAACACGTTTGGAAATATTTCGAATAAAAATAAGAATAAATAAAACATAAGCCTATATCAGTTATACAGTGCTGTGGCTGCTGTGTCACATGATGTGTATCATGTATATTAGTATTAATACAGGTCCACTTTGTACATCCCTTAAAACGATTACAATCGTTTTGGAGGTGCCGTTTGGAGAGAGAGAGTTTTTAGTTTAAAAAATATGCGTGATCATTTCAGGTATTCTCATTACCTATATAAATTTACAACATTTTAAACATTGTTACAAGTTAATTTATTGATTAATTTACTTAAAATTACACTCTAAATGCTAAATGCTGGGTTAAATATAACTCAGCGGTTGGGTTCAAAACAACTTTGGGTTTGTCCCTTTTTAACCCAGCGTTTTTTAGAGTGAATTGATCAGAAAAATTTTGCAATGCAATGCCCTACTAAATAACCACATTTAAACAGTGCTCTTTTTCTCTTATAATTTTGAAAACATACATCTAATTATGAAATAATTAACTTTTCTCTGTAAATTGTTTTAAACACTTTTAACTAGGAAACAGGGCTTGCTCCAAACCAAGTAGAATGATCTCCACAGTGATGTTGTCTTTTTTTCATTTTCTTAGAGCGTTGTAAGCTCTCTTTAAAACTCATGATCGCAATTTTAATTATATCCTGAAAAACTCCAGCTCTCTCATGTTTCACTATTTCCAATTAAACTGTACTTGTAGCAATTTACCCAGCATCTTTTTTAGGACATTGACCACATTTTTTGTGAAGGTGTTCAGAGGCAATGAGGAGATTTAAATCATTCATAATCTGTCTAGAGAAATTAGCTTGCCTTTTCAAATTTCCAAGGATGACATGCTACAGTTCATTACTTGTTTACAGCGACTACAGCATTGCCTCATCTCAATTAAAAAATGACTTACTGATGTTTCTTATAAACCACACAGCCATGAAGTCCTGATCATTAAATAGAAACTAATTATCACTGTACAGTGAACAACCTGAGAGACTAGCATGACAGCTAATTAAAATGTGTAAGACTTTAATAAACAGCAAAACAAATAATGCATTGTCTGCATTAGAAAGGGGAAAAAAAACTTTTAATTGCTCGGAGGAATATCAGTCGGCAGAATCAAACCATACGTCAACTGTCAAGCCTCAACAATGGCGGATCTGCAGGAATAATTCAATCTTGATGGGTAAAGTGTGCAGACAGCGCTTCGCTACAAACACCCTAATGGCGTCTATATAGAGCACTGGACCAAGATTCAGACTAATTTAAACTTGAAAAGCACCAGGAAAATAAAATGATCCGAGTTACATCTTTTAATGAAACGGGGGGTGGGGGGAGGAATTCATTTTTTTATTCACTTTCACCGAGACACAGGAGCTGCGTCTCCGTAGCATAGACGTTAAGAACAATGGGTGGTCGACTTTCATCAAAAAGACAAGCCTGGTAATGAATCCATACTCCCTTTAATGAGGATACACATAAAAAGGCTTGTCAGAGTTAATGAAAAACTACTCTCTACACGCTCCTGTATGACAGCAATGGAAGATAGCAGCCTTTGAATGGTCATCATCATCCATTTCAGCAAGCCTATTTTTACCACTGCTCAGGACACTTGATCTTTTGTTGCTCGTCATTGCATTAGTTAAATGGAATCGTTCACGCGGGGAACACACACGGGTTTCACTCTTATCTGTCCGCTTTTCAGAAAGGCAGAATAGAAAAGCGTCTTGATTGGAACATATTGAGAAGGGAAGGTGCATTGAGACCCAGTGGAGCATGAGTGCCCCTTGCAGATACCTGCAAATGTCTAATCACAGCACTCTGATGAACCTTGCCTCTGACAGGCCTCTCGCCTGCCCTCCAACGTGTAACACGACGCACTTCATGGGGGAATTATGCTGTGGCGGTCTAACTTCATGAGCAATGGAGCTTGACTGAGACAGTGTGATTGCAATGGAGTAGGACAATTGATGGGGCTTCTCCTGGCTAAAAGTGTCCGTCAGTCCCAAATTCTGATGCCGGGACAGAGTGGCAACCCGTCCACGCTCACTTCCTGGTCAGCGAGCTGTAAGGGAGCTGGGGAACTAATGTTTGATTAACCCAGTAGGAAGTTGATGGCCGCTGTAGAGAGGGAGACATGCCGCAATTTGTTAGCTAAGCGTTGTCTGCGTGGCTGCGCCTCCCCAGCTGAGGTCTGAAGGGAGAGGGGATGGAGATGTGGTGGGAGACAGATGCCAAACGACTCCCACGGGGCCCCGTTTCTGGCCCCTTATCTCATTCGTGGTTTGTGCAGGTTGACATAGAAACGGCCTCTTGCACGTAAAACCATGAACCTTTTGCATTAGATCAACAGCTATTAGTTGGATTAGTTGGACTTGGCCATTGCATGTTAAATCTTCAAAGGGAAATATTCCAGAAATTTGTACCTGGAAAGTATTCAACAAACTTCCCAGGTTTAAAAAAAGTACACTTCCATAATGTACTTAAAGTGCTGTATTTTCACGCACTAATTTTGTACTTAATATACTGATTCTTTAGTACTTCCTAGATAAACTTTAGATCAATTAAGTGTACTCAACTGTGCTATTTTGGGACACCTTGAATATGAACCAAAATGCGCTTTTAACATACTATATCTTTTTTACTTTACTTTTACTTTTAGTCATTTAGCAGACGCTTTTATCCAAAGCGATAATATCTGCATTTAAAAAAAAATTATTTAGTCACCACTTGTGTAACTTGAAAGTCTTTACTAGTGGATGACATATGGCCTCAAGTGTACTACAAGTGACAACTAAATAAATTTTTTTTTTGACATAAAGATAGTATGTTAAAGCGATTTAAGTTACATGCCGAGTTCTGATGTGTCCTGAAATAAAACAGTTGAGTACACATAGTTGATCTTAAGTTTATCTTAAAGGGGTCATATGATGCGATTTCAAGTTTTCCTTTCTCTTTGGAGTGTCGTTTGTTTGTTACAGCTGATTGTGCATAAATAAGATCACTGAAGTTGCAAAGACTAAAGTTTCAAATCCAAAGAGGATATTCTTTATCAAAGTTAAGACTCTGCCATGCCCCCCTAAAACGGCTCGTTCTAACACGCCCCACATATCTACATCACTATGTTGGAAGATTTGAATAACGCCGCCCAAATGTTAACGCAAAGGAAAGAAGGAGTGGTTTCAGTAACCGCAGTTAGTGTTGAAGCAACCATGTCAGGGAGACGCTGTGCGTTTCTAGGCGAAAGCAAAAGCACTTTATTTGGCCTTCCGGAAGTAGATGCATTTAGGAATCTTTAAGATTACTTACAACAGAACAGCAATGCATTATATGGACGACCATTTCGTGAACCTAGAAGAGGAGGTAATTCTGACTTTGGCGTTCTGATCAGCCTACCTTGTTTTGTTATTAGTTTAAAGTATGGTGCTATTGACCGTCAAATGCGGAGTTTTGAACACCGTGTGTGTGTTTGCTGAGAGGAGAGGAGAGAGGAGAGAGAGAGGAGAGAGAGAGAGATGAGAGAGAGAGAAATGAGAGAGAGAGGGGGGACTCGGGAGGAATGGAGAGTTGACGAGAGAGATAGGCGAGATGGCAGAGCGCGACGGAGGATGTGTTTTCGAGCTTTTGAGGACCGTGCCTAGAGAGAGAGGACGAGAGAGAGAGAGAGTTGATTGATGGGTAGAGTGAGAGAGTGGTGAGTGACTGGACGAAGGGACGGAGAGGGAGAAGAGAGGGAAGGAGAAGGAGAGAAGAGACAGACAGGAGAGAGAATGAAGAAGAGAGATGCTGGAGAGAGAAGGAGACTGGATGACGCAGAGTGAGCGATGAGATGAGAGTAGAGAGAGAGAGCGCTGAGGAGGCACCGAGAAGAGGATGAGAGAGACAGCGTCACATCAAAGTGGAGTTAGCTGTCTTAACCTGGCTTGTGTACTGCAAACACATACCAAATTCATCACTGTGTCTGTCACGAGACCGTTCCCCTTTCGGGCTCTGTCTTTACATTTATTTTAAAAGATGAAGCTTGTGATTATGGTAAGGGGAGTTACATTTCCGACGATTGCTTGCGGTGTTCGGCCAATCACAATTTACTGGGTCAGCTGGCCAATCAGAGCAGAGGCGCTGTCAGAAGGAGCGGCTGTGTGAGGCGGGGGAAAACGAAGAGTTGAGAGAGGCGGGGCATAGAGGACCTACAAATAATGTACAGTATTTGAAAAATAAAAAAAAAAATTTAACATTAAAGCATGTCAACATATACACAACCAAATACACAAAATAATGATCTTAAAAAAAGCATCATATGACCTGTATCTAAGTTGTTTTAAGAATTTCTAAAGAATAATTTTTCGCTATATAAACCCGTTTAATCCATGTTGCCAGACATGAAAAATCCAAATGATGTTGTGTTTTTTTGTTTTTTTTTTTGCATTTTTTGGGCTTGGGGGGAGAAGGCGAGTATGAATTAACACTTTTTCTGCGGTCAGAAAAATGGTTCCTATATATCTTAGCCCAGCTATTTTAAACAGTTTGATCACATTCTAGGGTTACTATTATGCATAAAATACCCTTATACAACATTGATAGGAATACAAAAAAAATACAACCATCAACGTATTTCAAAATTTTTACTTTTTTTGTAACATATATCATCAAAAATGTTTAGTGCTACCAGTATTACAACATCAATATTATAAATTTTTTGTAACATTTGATTTTTTAATTTAGTGAAATATTTTGTCATTGCAACATTTCAGTGCAACCTTCACTAACAACTGCAATTGGATTTATATTGTAAACCTAAGTTCACTGCTATCCCACCGGCCACTACTGTGACCATCAACATGTTTACTCGTTCTATGACCACACTCAACAAAACTGAATACACGTGAATTCATATATTAATACTAGACACCTTAAAGATAACGTGCACCAAAAATCTTTGTCATATCTTTATGCTAACATACTTTACTAGCCTTTCATTGCCGTTATCCATCTCATAATCATGGGAAACTGCATAGATTTCATTGAGACCCTTTATTTTTTCCATATTTGTAGGAAGTGCACTAAAGCATCAGTCAGTAAGGTTTTTAGAGCTTTATAAATGAAAACTTTTTGTTACGGTCACTATTGTGACCGGTGGGAATAAACGGGTTAAGTACAAAATTAACGCGCGAAAATAGAGCACTTTAAGTACATTATGGAAGTGTACTTTTTCTGATTCATTCAGAAACACTGATCCATTCAGGAATTAAGTAAGTGACTGGCTGCATCTAAAACTTCATACTCTATGAGTAGAAACTTCTTTTGACAAAGTATTTGCAGCTGTTAAAAGGTGTGTTCTAAATAGTATGACAGTGACAACATGAGGTACTGCATTCGTCATGTTGTCATTGTCATGTGACCCACCAGCATCAGTTGAGTCGCTTCAGTGCCATTCACAAATCCTCCCCCGTGGCCTTATGGGACAGTAAAGTATCTGTTGGATTCACACTTAATGATCTTGCCAGAAGGTATAAGTCATCTGGGTACTGTTTTATGAATACTGTGAATTTGGACATACTACTCTTTTCACATACTGTTTTTACCTAATATACAGGGATGCGATTTCAGATGCAGCCACTTTACAGTATCTTTATGAGTGAGTGATTGTCGTTCACACGACAGATTCATTGAAAAACATAAAAGAAAGAAAAATCACTACTAATGTGTGTTGCACAAAGACACACAACATTTACTTTAACTCAAATTTTAAATGAATGAAAATAATGAAACAATAACACTTTAGTATAGGGAGCAATTCTCACTGTTATCTAGTTGCTTATTAGCAGGGGTGCACATACTGTAAGTGGTGCACAGGTGCACATGTGTGACCAAAATAAAAAATGTGCTGGATATATAAGTTCAGAACACTCATTTGCGTACTGACATGGTTGACGGTTGTTAATGCACAATCGCTGATTTAGATTGACTAACTGTAATATTGTATAAGATTTCCATTTGTGAAAACTGAAAGCATAAATCTAGGCTATGCGCTGTCGGTTTCAGAGCAAAACGCAAAAGCGACATTCACTGATGGTGTTTTCACTCGTGGCCGGTATATACTTTATTGCCCGGGGAGGTAACCCGCCAAAATAAAAGCTTGCTGATTTTAGGGTTGAAAATGCTGAAAATTCACATAAAAATTTTTTTTTAGCATTTTATTTTTGTAAAATATAAAATAACTGCATTTTTTTTTGTTCTCTATATTATTGTAGCAAGTCTGAAAAGTGTGTTATGTTCTGTCATGTGTGATTTGAGCCACGTATGTTCTGTTTCTGTGTTATGTGTTCTTTTTGAATAGGGGCTTTAAGGGGGTGGGTGTTCTTCTGAAGAACGAGTCTGCACACTCGTGTGTGGGTGGAGTTTTATCGGGGAAAAAGTTTGAGAAGTGATTCAGTTTTTGTCGGAGCCCGTGCTGTGGTTTTCACGAGCGTTTACCTTAATAAAAACAAAGCCTAGAATCATCAAGTGAGACTTTTCACTTATTTTTGATCACTACATTATTTTATTTTTCAAATTAACTACAAGTGCAATAATGCGATTATTACTATTATTAATTATTTTATTTTTATAGTCATGTTTAGTGGATCAAACTATGTGGAGTGTTAGCGCCAACCCAAATCTCCAGGTGCTCTTATGAGAACCAGAACGAAAAACTTATGTGCACCCCTGCTTATTAGCATGCATATTACTAGCATATTTGCTGATTATTAGTACTTACAAAGCACATATTCTGCATGATCCTATTCAACTCCGTTAATCCTACCCAATACCTAAACTTAACAACTACCTTACTAACTAGTAGTAAGCAGTAAATAGGAGTTTACTGAGGCAAAAGTTGTAGTTAACAGAGTGAGAACTGTGCCCTAAAATAAAGTGTGACCAATGAAACCACTTGAAGAAAGATTGTTGATTTTGCTGAACAAGACTCTTAGGATCTTCCTGTTAGTAGTAATTGACAATATTGTGCCTAAAATGTAAATTATCCAATACTAACAACTTGTTTATTGATGGAGTTACATAAAATCAATACCAAATAACACTGAATTGTGGACTATCGATGATATACAAAATTGTTGGCAGTTGCAATGGTGTCATAATGATCTAACTTATCAAGCTTTGCTCATGAATATTAATTGCAAAACATGACCTTCACTCCAAAATGGTTTTCTAAGGAGCTAGCCACTAGCAGTAGTTGAATTACTGCTTACCGGTTTGTTCAGTCTAAGTAAAATTAATATAATGACATATAATGATGTCGTAATGGTTGCTACTCCACTGGCCTGCTATATAATGTGTATAGAATCAAACAATATGTCATCCAACAGGTAGTGTTACCATAGCAGTGATCTATATAACGTTAGATTTTCTGCAGAATGAGGTACGCTTTGCATCGGAGAACCTATAGAAAGTAAAAGCACAGGTTTTCTCTCTTTTTTTCCTTATCTGTACAGACAGCTGTTTCTTCATCCTCCCTTCTCATCAAAACAGGAACATCTGGCGAAGCCACCTCCACACAACAGTTAAACGTAAGGTTACCTTGGAGGCTGACAGCAGCTGAGCACAGAAAAAAAAAAAAAAAAGAGAACAAAACAAAACACACATGCACACGTGTTATTCCTTGTGTTAGAAACATACAGTTATTGTGTTTCCCTAACATATCTTATAGCACTTGTATTTCAGCAGTCAATACCTGATATACAAGTCTGTTAATTGGAGCCACCTGAAAATACATCAACAGGGAACCTTAATACTCATTACAGAGAGAGTTCACTAACAAGACAGTAAGGTCAGTGCATGCTAACAGGGGGTATCAGTATATTAAGGACATGATATAATTTGTGGTTTATGTCTTAAAATAGGTATTCCTGCTGTTAATCACAGCTTTTAAACAAACTATATAGTATTAAGGTGAATGTGGCATGCATCTGCCGGCACAGAAGTTGAGAGATTCTGCCGCCCCAAAGTCACTTTTTTCAGATAACAATAAAGGCAGGTTAAACATTCCGCATTGAGTTGCTGATGTGATATAAAGCGAGTGGATTATATTAAAAGCAGCTGAATGATTTATTCTGCGGCAGGCAGAGAGAGGCCCGGGCTCTAAAGAGTTAATGAGAGACCTCTCACAGCCCTTATGACAGAAAAAGATGTTTACTTGAAATGACGTCAAATGGGCAAATTCATGTAGCATTTGCAATGAACAATTACTTAAATAATTGGTCCCCGCACCAAAAGATTGATTGCATAAAAGCTGTTTTCGTTTGAAAATCCATTAGCGGGCACCATTTTTCCAGCACACTTTGACATCCTATGATTTTATTAATTTTTATTCCCAAAGATGCATGATTCTCTCGCTCTGGTCCTTTGCCCTTTGCAAAGAGCACAGTAAGAGAGGGAAAGAGAGGGAGGGAGAGATGAAGAGAGAGAAAGAGTACCACTTAGATGCCGTCATTGATTACGCCAACTATCAGGACCCTTGAATATAAAAGGTCTCCATTTGGGAATTGAGAAATCTCCATATGCTAGCTTCCACTTGCTTACAGGCCCTGCTGGTTGATTTACATTAGTATTCATTAATCTATTAACTGTTGAAGAAGCCGAGATTGTGATTGGATCTGAAAGCAAAGGTGTTTCGAGTGGCCTTGTGGTTGAGCGAGAAAACCGCAGACTGACAGAGGCAGAAAAAAAGAAAGAAAGAGAGAGAGATGGAGGAAAAGCATGTTGCGACGCCACCTCGAACCTCTCCTCCTCATCATTCTTTGCTCTCTTCTCGTTCTTACTCATCGCAGACACCGTGCATACATTAACATACTAATTAAACCTCAATTAGTAGTTGCGCTGACTGTTCTTTTTTTATCAGTGAGATGTAAAATATGGATTGGACATTAGCAACACCAGAGGCTAATTTATCAAATGCTTTTCAAAGGAATTTTTTTAATTATTCAACAATTTCTGTACAGGGAATTTATGTTAACGATTGGTGTATCATAATGATGTTGAATTAACATGATGATGAAATGCCAAGGTTTTGGAACTTTGACCAGTCATTCTTCAAAGTACGGCTGTTTAAAGACAGTTTGAAGCTGAATGGGATCACGTGTGCGCATATAAATGCAGAAACGCACCTAATGTCATTTAGCAAAGTAGGACATACCTGAATTAGCATGCTTGTTGGTCTTTGAACAATACCACTCCAATTAAGGGTAGGTTAGGTGTGAGATGTTCCTGCTTGATATCTCTGACCTCTGACAATAAAGATGTCCCCTATGTCCGAAGGATGACATAATGATAGCATATAGAAAAGGCAAGGCTTAGTTTCAAAGATGATTGTTGTCATTAAAATAACCTCCTTACAACTCTTGCAAAAATATTGCATTCTGACAAACCCCATTTGTCAAACTGTCACAAATTACCTCAAAGTCAGCCACAAATAAATCATTTTTGCAAAGAAACCAGGAAGATTAAATAGAAGATAAACGATTCAATTGCAATGCAAGCATTTGTTTTGCAGGACCATTTAGCATGTTTTACACACCTGTCTCTGCAAGCATTTGCTCAAAAGTTTTAATATGCAAACTCTGGTTCACAGATGCCTTTTAATTGCTTAATTTGCTAAGTTTTTGGAACATTATACAGTACACCTGCATGTTGGCAAAGGTTTCAAATACTTCAATATAATCAATTCACGAACAAACAATTTCTCAATGATAAAATAAAATCAATTAAAAAAATTATACTTTTTGCCATTTGTCACATAACTGTGATATTTCTGATAAAAACTGTGATGTGATATTTAAAAACAGTTTTTGTTTTTGAAAAACAAAAAAAAAAAAAGCAACTGTAGGGCTGACAATTTGGCCAATATGTTTGATTAGATATCACTGAAATACTAATAAACTTCATTATTTTATTATTATTAATAAAAATGATTAAAATAAAACTATTAGTATTGTAATATATTACTGTAAAATAAAAAGAGAATTAAATAGTAATAAAATAATAATAATAGCTTTTTATTTTATAGTACAACTGTAAAATTACAATTCCAATATGTATAGGTAAGATAATCACAATAAGCCATATCACAATTTCAGTTTGATTTTGATTATTTATGCAAACCTCCTTAATTTACACTGTGTAATTTACAAAAAAAAAAAAAAGTTCGATGTGGCACTTTTATCATAATTCACCAGATACAACTGAACGCGAAACAGCTAAGTGTTAATTAAAGCCAGACAGTTGTACACTGTGCACAAATACAGATTTTGTTACTCTTACGTGTTTGACTGTATGACTCACATCAGTTAGTGAAGGGTGTCTTACACAAAGAAGCTTCGACGGTTTGACTTTCACAGGAAACTTTTGTGTCTCTCAGTGCCGCTGCATTATCATTTGTCTTCACCCCGTGAAAATGTCACTTCAGAAGCATGAGTGAGAACATGTGTACGCGTACGTGCATGTTCATAAACCATCCTGAGGCTTGCGTCTGCATGTCTCTCACTCTGATTAACTCTACCTTTTTTTTTTAGACAGTTATTAAAACCGAAGCTGCCTGCTAGACGTCGCATATTCTCCCAGAACGCAGCTGACTCTTGCGAGTGCTCTCGCCATCTTGCGGCCCCCGTCTGTTGTGCTGAAGAGACGGGGGCCACAGCCATCTGTTCCCTATCCTCCTCCTCTTTTTCCTTCCCTTCAGCCCCCACACCAAAGCTCCTCTCGCTCTCCTCCATCCACCCACCCCTCCTTCCCTCTCTTGCTCAAATTGTCTTTGCCTTCTCCTTGTAGGTCATGCAATATTCAGACTCTCATATCTCAACCATCATGACTAAATGTCTCTTCTCTTTCGGTCCAGTGTCTGAATGTGACCAAGGGTCTGTTTCGCCCTCCAGAATAAATTGTAACATTGTTAATGGAAGAAAGGCTTGTTGTGTTAAACTGTCCATTTACACAAAACATTCTACACATCTACAGTAATATAGTTTACCCAACACTATGATAAGGAAGCAAATTTATCACAACATTAAAGATAAATGGTTATGATAAATGAGGCATCCCATATAAAGACCTTTAACCTCAAGTACGGAGAACACAGACCCAACTTTTTGGGAGTGACAACTGCATTTGTGCTAGTGAACTGAGGGAAAAGACTGAACAAATCACTGATTTGGAAAACAACACGGGAAAACAAACTTGTTAAATCGGAAAAAAAAAAAAAAAGCCTCATTGTGCTTGATCACTGATTGGTTTGATTGTCAATGAGAATTGATCATATTTTAGGTGTTTATAATTGAGAAATTATCTTTATTACAAACTCAATCTTCTAAGTTAACTTATTAAATTAAAAGTTTAGAAAACAAAAAAAACGTTAAACTGGACAATTTGTAAATTGGTGATATATATATAAAAAAATATAATATTATATTAGATACTATATATATATATATATATATATTAAAAGTGCTGTCAAAAACGTGATGATTGTGTGTGTGTGTATTTAATTACATAAATCTACACAGGACACACATAGAAATTTATGCAAAGCAAAAACTTTTATTTTGTAGGCGAGTAATCGCGATATATATATTATAAACAAATAAACTCAACCTACAGTTTAATAAGCGTTTGGGGTTTAAAAAAAATGTATACTTTAATTTACAAATGCATTAACTTGATCAAAGTGACCGTAAATACATTCTTTGCTAAAAAAAAAAGATAGATATTCCCAAAGAAATGTTTTCTTTGAAACCCTTTCTGTCAAAGAATCTTAAAAAAATTCACAAAAATTAAGCAGCACAACCTTTTCACATTTAAAAATGATAAAAAAAATGCAGCAATCATTATATTCAATGCTTTCTGAAGGATCCTTTACTCTAAGAAGACTGCAAAAAGGAGTAATGATGCTTGAAATTCACTTCAACCGCACAGGAATACAATTACATATTATCTAAATAAAATAAATGTACGATAGATTAAAATAGAGAACCATTATTTAAATTGTGATAATATTTTACAATATTACTGTATTTTTGATCAAATAAATGCAGCCTTTATCACCCCGGAAAACAAACCTTTGAACAATACCTAATAAACCACTTTATACTAAAATAGCTGAATTTTTCAGGTGTGAATTCAGTTCGAAATAACCAAACTCAGAAAGAGGAGACATCATATTTCTTGCAGCTGCAGTGGGCCACACTGACACACTCATTCTCTCTCTTTTTGTGAAATGGCGAGACCAGCAGTGCAGCGTTAGGGCTGGTCTAGACATGTGAGTGAGCCCCTGTGTCTCTGGCCCCCCACAGCCGGGCTCCTCTCTCTGCCCGGGGGTCTGGGAAAGTAGGCCAGAGAACACCGTATCACTACCACTGCCTGTGAATGAGCTGAAATCTGTGCTTTGTCTTACTACAGATTCAATGGCTGCATCTATAAGGGTTTAAATTCATTGATTAGTGGATGAGGCAGTCTACTGTACTGTATATCAGGGGTTTTCAAACTAATGTCCAAGGACCCCCAGGAGGCTACAAGAGGGGTGCTAGGAGGTCCAAAAATGCTATAAAAATCTCCAAACAAACCAAATGTTGTCAAATAACATTGTACGAAACTAGAAAATAAAAAGTACAACACTACTTCAACTTAAATAACAATGTTTCTCAAATATTCTAACATTCTACAGAAAAAGATATGTTGTACAATTGTAATATTACAATTAAAATCAAATAAATCAACATTCGATACTGTCAAATCTTATACTTATTTTGTAATCATTATGATCACAAGCTGTAATCATCGACTAACATGTTTATTATGTCTGCTTAACTGAATACATGATGTTAACTAGACACATAACCTGTATTATCATAGAGTATACTACTGCCGAATGGATAATACTCATCATCTCTGACCAATAATATATTTCATGATTGAAACACACATTTTTTTAAGTTGCTTTAAGCTATACAAACAAATTTGAATTTGTAAAAAAGCTAATATTTTCCAGGTGATATTTTACAAAATTTGTTTTGGCTTTAACATATATGACAAAATAAAAGCGATTTAATCTTAAAAACATGTTATATTTATAATATAAAGCTTTTTGATTTTCATACACAATCTAAATATATGATCTATAGCCTATATACATAAATATGTACAGTACTTCTGGCTTTAAGGAAACATCTTTATTTTGCCATTATATAAGTTAAAATAAACCTGGACTATACAATCATTCATTTTTAGTCAGAGTACATATTTATTTCTCAGTGCAAATCGCTGTTCAAACACAGAGTGCGTAATGTGTCTGAATGGGATAGGTCACTGTACACTGATTAATTGTGCCTCTGTGCTGGGTTGATTTTACGAATAACTAGGTGGATCAGAGAGGTCAGAAATGCCCTGGTAAACACTAAAATTGTATCTTGCTACACATTTCTGACAGTAGAAAAGACAGTGAGCATACATACACTGGAGGCCAAAGTCTCGCACGTGCGTGTGAATATAAATTACTCATGTAGCTTTGCACAAACCGAATCCGAAAAGTACACTGGGATGCTATTAATAATGAAGACGACAGGGCTCCATTTATTAAAATAGTGAAAAGTCATGTTTTCTCTGATGTGGCCTATTTAGCAAGGAGCAGTACTGGGAATAACGTGGCCCGCCAATTGCCAACTGTTCAGTCCCGGGCCCTGAGAGAGAACCGGTGAGGAGGACGAGACGCTACAAAGAGCCTCAGCACAATCCAGCACTCCAGAGGGATCTTAAATCTTGGGTGATGGGGAACAGTTTGAACACAAGTTCCTTGCATGCACTGGTTTATCTGGACTACTCGCTCTTTCTTGCTCTGAGCTTCTCTTTTTTCCTTTTAGTCTCTCTCTGTCATGCATGGATCTTACATTTTATTGTCCATGAAAATATTCAGTATATTTTTATGCCTTAAGCTATAAAACGTAATGAAAGGGGAACACCCCACGGTGCATAAAATACTTGTAATTTTTTTCCTTTTTTTGTAGCCATACTGTAGACAGCTCTCTCACAAAAGGCCAAAGGGTTGGGATTTTATCTTTTGATTCTCACATTAACCTTCCATTAAAAATTATCTATGTTATCGTCACCTCAAATTTCAGCTCGTAAATTGACATTTTATGAGCCATCTTAAAAGGGAGAATTATCCTGATGTTATAGTTTAAGCAACATATGTTCCAATTTACTGACATCTAGCAGATTTGACGCGACACCAGCCATCCATACACATCAGTGTCATTTGGTGGCACTAAATTGCCCCGCAATAAGTCGCCCCGTGGAATTTTTTGGTGATCAGGCAGCACATGGAGCTAGAAATTAATAGCCCGCAGCCTTTACAGGGGAGACGGGGCCAAATCAGCTCCTCTCCAAAAAACTGTTCCCATTCTCACAGACTGTCCCGTATGGTGCACAGTTTCCTTGTGGCACTCTTTCTCTAACAGTTAAAGGATTAAATTCTGATATGTTTTTATCTGTTTTGGACAGTCATATTGAACATTTTATAATTCGGCTATTGAGTGATTAACCAAATTAATAACATGTCAGTTAATATGTAAATGTGAATGAATAATTGTAAATGTTAATAGAGAATTAACAATAATTAATTGCACTGCGTCTATAAAAAAATAACAGAGGCAGATGCAATAGATATTACAAAAAGTGGCTTTAGAAGGCAATATATTGTTTGTTACTTAAAGGTGCAGTAGGAGATCTTGGAAAATGCTAACTTTAGCCTGATAGCACTGAAAGCGAACGTCCCACCCTCCCTACAATCGGCGTCCAAAGCCACGCTCCCTGGACGCATATACGCTCACAGACCAGAATACCAGAGACAGCATTACTACAATAGGCTACATCAGCGGTTCCCAATTCCAGTCCTCGCGCACACGTCACACTTATCTAGTGAGTTTCGTCTGTGTGAAGATGCTGCGCATCGCAAATCCGTGAATGAATGTTCTGAAGTGAAGTAAACTTCAACGGATTTCCCCTGCTCAGGGAGTAGGGAGCAATGAACACTGTGTAGGGAGCATGTGAGTCGGAACACAGTACATGCACGTAGCTTTTTTCTAACGAGCTGGTTATCTGAATCGGATGTGTTAACTAAGCGAGACATGCAAAATATGCAGAGCACTAAGACTTTACTACAATTACACAATGCCAGGAAGGAGATCTGTTTTGGTGTCTGTCTGCCATTCTCGCTCTGCCTGCACAGCGTGCATGAACGCGCTGATGACGTATCCTGTCTGCGCGAACCGGGTGCGCAGAGGTATGCTAATACATACGTTGACAGGCAAGTAGGAAAGCCAATTAAAACGCTCGGACCAAGCGTTTTGATTGGACGAACATTTCTTCGTCCTACGCCTTCCACAGAATATATAAATACAGAGAAATACATTTAGACCACTTAACTTAATAATTGCTATCTCCGGGATGTGAAGAGACTTTCAACCAGCATAACAAAAAATGTTTGCTGACGACATCACCTTCGGCACCTCATAATTACGTCCATGGGAATCTGTTTTAGCCATTGAGTTTGTCAATCTGTTCGAGACAGACTTAGGGACCGTTCACAAAGGATGTGTTTGCATTCAATCTGTGATATTCATAAATTCTTGGTCAGTTGTACAGGTGATGGGTGTCTTTAGCTGTTGCATAGTGTCTCGCTGTATTTTAGCATGTTTTTAAAATGCAGACAGATAAAAAGTAGCTAAATTTGAAAAAAAAAAAAACATTCTGAAACCACTGCATTCTGTTCTGTACTATACTTTATTTTCTTGGTAAGTGTGGTTGGTTTGGTTTACATACAGTTCATTTTATAGCACTGTTTTTTATTATTATTATTATTAATATAAATGAACAAAATAAATTGACAGTCCAAGTTATTGCCTTCTTTTGGTACATTTTTAAATCTTTTCCTTTCTAAAAACCAAGAACATTAGATTTCCATTAGCGGATTCATTGGTAAATCTTAAAAAACTAAGTGTTTTAATAGACTTCGGGGGCTCATCGTTTCAGATGAGACAAGACCCATAAAGCGGTCGTTTTGTACCCTTTCGTTATTGCGCATGCAATCAGTCTGCTATAGTGATATTATAATGCATTGAATTAAAAATCTATTCCAGTTGGGTGACCTCACACTAAAAAGGTGAACAGGTCAAAGGTTAGGGTCATTCTTATCCATTTCTCTGCTCTCATGCACACCCCGGGACGGGTTCATGAGTAGGAGAGAAATAGGCGCCAAGCGGAAATGAACCTTCACTGGACAGCTGAGGCAATAACCTGAATAGATGTCGTCTCCCAGTGCAATTAAACCCTCCCTGATTACACCTCCCTAGCTATCGATTGGAAACTTTCACTTAATAACCACTAGCATGGTCTCTTATGGTAACCCAAGGTCCAGCCATCAAGAGTGGGACTGCTTGAGATTTATGTCCAATGGCTTAGTGACTCCTAAGGCAGTCTGTGTCTTTCTTTATTCCAATTGGAGTGGGACTAACTCATCTTTTTACACCACTTATTAAGATTCCGACATCGTAGACAACAGGATATTATTTTGAGTACAAAGATATATTGTATTTGAGTTTAGGGTGTGGTGTTACATTATTAAGGATGGTGCATTAGTGTTTAATAATGTAATTCCACACCCCAAACAACAATATATCTGTTGACATGCATAACTAATGCATTAGATATATATTACTTGATACACATTGCATTGCATATTTCCAGGCAGTTCAAATAAAGGTAAATCGGATCATCAATAAAGGCAAAAAGCCAAATAAAAAAAAAAAAATTTTATAATAATACTATATATATATAATATATATATATATAATATTATATATTACTTGGTTAGTTTATTACATATGAGCAGACTGCAGTAACACAGTATGGTATGCTCAAAATGTGAGCATAATGACTTAAGTGCACAAAGACTAGCCAATAGAATTAAGAAAAGTGAAAAAGGCATGGCATAATCAAAAATTCATGCCATTTACACCCGTGAGGCAATTTTATTCAAAACAGTCAGTTTGCAATGTGTGTAAAAGTTTCTTGAGGCAGGTCCAAACAGCAAGACTGGCTCCAAAAGCAACATTACCTCAACGTAAGAAAATTCACCCTTCACAGCCCGCGTCTTCCCATCATACACCTGTTTGGCTGAGCGTGCCAGCTCAGATCCCTGGACCGCTCGCCGCTCACTCATGTGAGGAGAGCACAGGTTGTCCACGCTACTGCCCTCGGGCACTGCAATGTGTTCACAGCCCCGGCTGGGGAAAAGAAACAAGGGATGAGAGTTAGAATTAGAGAAACAATGCTATGGCCTTCATGTCTTGCTGGATGAGGACATTAAAGAGGTGAACCTAACATTGAGCCTTTCACAATATTCCCTGCACGGAGATGTAGGGGTCATGGTCTTTTAAAATGGTGTCTGAAGCACTATCCAGACAAAATTTGATTTAAAAAAACATTTAAATTAGAATTAATAACAAAGGATGTGATTGTATGTACTAATATGCAGTGGTGTAATGTAATGAAGTAATAATACTTCGTTACAGTACTTAAGTATTTTTTGGGAATATCTGTAGGCCAATTTACTTGTTTTTATGTTTCAGCCAACTTTTACTTTTACTCCACTATATTTCCTAATCAAAATCATGTTGAAAAAAATGATTCAGTGATTCACTCATTAACACGCTTTGTTCCTGAATGAATCAGTCGTTTGAATGAATGGGTTTAATCTCAATGACCCGCTCATTAACAGTCACTTAATTTCACATTTCGACTATTTTTTTAATGTTTTAAATTATTTCAAATATCATTATTCAACGTTTTGTTTAAAAAAACAAAACATTATTTATGCATCTGTAACTGCAGTTTAAATGCATCCATGTCTCCTCTGAGATACATTAAACTGTGTAAATACATCTAAATGCTATTTCAGATGCAGATTCCAGAAATGTTTTCTTATGTTGGAATGAAAGACAAGTACCGGATGAAGTGCTTTTATTCTTACCCAAAAATGCAAAATGGAAGAAAGAGTTAAAACTGAACACAAACTTGCTACTCAAGCTGTGTATGAACATTTATATATATTTATTTGCTGCTTTTCCATTTTGCATTTACTTGTACTCTTACTTAAGTACGTTTAAGATTAAAAAAATACTTTTCGTACTTAAGTACAATAAATATCACATACTTTAAGACTTTTACTCAAGTAATATTCTAAACGGTGACTTCAACTTCTACCAAAGTCATTTTCTGGTAAGATATCTGTACTTTTACTTGAGTATGGCTTTCAGGTACTTTATACACCACTGCTGATATGGTCATGCGCACTGGATGCGTGCATATATGCGACACATTAGGCCTATATAATTTAAACATCATTTGTATATGATGGTCGGTGGAAACGAACAGGAGACTAGTAGCAGTGCATTAGGTCGGTGTCACAGGAAAATATAATATATAAGAATAAGGAGCCTTTACATAACGTGCTCTTGTGCTTAAAATCTCTTGACTCCGCGCAGCAGAATAAAAAAGAAAGCAGGGTCTCAAGAAAGTTCTTCTAACTTGACATTGTCTTTAAAAAAAGTAGCGTTCTTAAAGACGCCACTAACGAATATGAAAAATGATTAAACATTATCTCCGTCAAACGCAAAAACTCATTCTCATCGGCCCTATTAACCGTCAGCAAATGAAGCTGAATATGAGTTTTTACTGCACCTGTTACAGCTCATGGATGACAGTCAGATTCAAACTTGTGTTTCCAGGGGAAGGACAGCTGGTCATGCTAGTAGGTGACGAAGGAGAAAGAGAGTAACTTTAGGCTATATGAAAGGAAATCGTGAACATTTAAGGTGTCCTGCACTCCCGACAACCACTTCACGTTTAACTATGGCGCGCTCAGCTGAGTGCCCGCGCGAAATGATTGACAGGTAGAAAGTGCCTCAAAAGCCACTTTTTATTTTACTGTTTACTACAGAGATTGGCGGTAATATACAGTGGGTACGGAAAGTGTTCAGACCCCCTTAAATTTTTCACTCTTTGTTATATTGCAGCCATTTGCTAAAATCAAGTTATTTTTTTTTCCTCATTAAAGTACACACAGCACACCATATTGACAGAAAAAAACAGAATTATTGACATTTTTGCAGATATATTAAAAAAGAAAAAATGAAATATCACATGGTCCTAAGGATTCAGACCCTTTGCTCAGTATTTAGTAGAAGCACCCGTTTGATCTAATACAGCCATGAGTCTTTTTGGGAAAGAAGTTTTTTCACACCTGGATTTGGGGATTCTCTGCCATTCCTCCTTGCAGATCCTTCCAGTTCTGTTAGGTTGGATGGTAAACGTTGGTGGTCAGCCATTTTTAGGTTTCTCCAGAGATGCTCAATTGGGTTTAATTCAGGGCTCTGGCTGGGCCATTCAAGAACAGTCACAGATTTGTTGTGAAGCCACTCCTTCGTTATTTTAGACTTCGGGGGCTCATTGTCTTGTTGGAAGGTAAACCTCGCCCAGTCTGAGGTCGTGCACCTCTGGAGAAGGGTTTCGTCCAGATATCCCTGTCTTGGCCGCATTCATCTTTCCTCCCGATTGCAACCAGTCTCCTGTCCCTGCAGCTGAAAAACACCCCCCCAGCATGATGCTGCCACCACCATGCTTCTGTTGGGACTGTATTGGACAGGTGATGAGCAGTGCCTGTTTTTCTCCACACATACCGCTTAGAATTAAGTTCTATCTTGGTCTCATCAGACCCGAGAATCTTATTCTCACCATCTTGGAGTCCTCCATTTGGTTTTTTTTAGCAAACGCCATGCCGGGCTTTCATGTGTCTTGCACTGAGGAGAGGCTTTCGTCGGCCCACTCTGCCATAAAGCCCTGACTGGTGGAGGGCTGCAGTGTTGGTTGACTTTCTACAACTTTCTCCCGACTGCATCTCTGGAGCTCATCCACAGTGATCTTTGGGTTCTTCTTTACTCTCTCACCAAGGCTCTTCTCCCCCGATAGCTCAGTTTGAGCGGACGGGCAGCTCTAGGAAGGGTTCTGGTCGTCCCAAACGTCTTCCATTTAAGGATTATGGAGGCCACTGTGCTCTTAGGGACCTTAAGTGCAGCAGAATTTTTTTTTTGTAACCTTGGCCAGATCTGTGCCTTTGCCACAATTCTGTCTCTGAGCTCTTTCAGGCAGTTCCTTTGACCTCATGATCCTCATTTGCTCTGACATGCACTGTGAGCTGTAAGGTCTTATATAGACAGGTGTTTGGCTTTCCTAATCAAGTCCAATCAGTATAATCAAACACAGCTGGACTCAAATGAAGGTGTAGAACCATCTCAAGGATGATCAGAAGAAATGGACAGCACCTGAGTTAAATATATGAGTGTCACAGCAAAGGGTCTGAATACTTAGGACCATGTGATATTTTAGTTTTTCTTTTTAATAAATCTGCAAACATGTCAACAATTATGTGTTTTTCCTGTCAATGTGGTGTGCTGTGTGTACATTAATGAGGACAAAAATTAACTTAAATGATTTTTAGCAATGGGCTGCAATATAACAAAGAGTGAAAAATTTACGGGGTTTGAATACTTTTCCGTACCCACTGTATTTTATTAGGGAGTAGGATCATTTTCTGCATGCCATTCCTTAAAAATGCCCACAGTGCCTTTAATGAAGTGACAATTTCTGGTGTGGAAAAAGACACTGGCCTACACGCAGTGGCTAAATTTGGAGTTAGTAGAATCATCAAGTGCAATTTTGTATAACACAATTAAAGCAAAATGTTACACCTTATATTAACCCTCAATAAAATGGTGTGGTTTGGTCAAGCATTGATTATACCATTACATTAAGATCAAAAGAGATGCCTGTTCCCCTAAATGGAAGCTTGTTGAGGCTTATGAGTATGGAAAGTCATTTACAGCTACTTCAAATGCAAGAAAATGATAAAAAAAAAAAAAAAAAAAAAAGAAAAAAAAAAAGAAAAAAAAAAAAAAAAAAGAAAAAATAATCTAAAAATGCACAATTATAATAAAAATAATCTACAAATGGAGAATGTTTCAAACCACTGGCATTCTGTCAATAGCCTGTCCCACGAAACCGAACCCTGAGTTGGTTAAAGTACAGTGCTCTGTCAGTGCTGTTTTACATCAGTAAAAACTCCTTTACCTGAGGTAATTAGTGAGATCTAGTCCAAATCTATCCAAATAAAATGGAACAGTGCTTGTCCACTTTTTTAGCAGCTCTGATTTCTGAAGTATTTTTTCCATAGGGATTTTTAAAAAGTCTTCATTTAAGAGTTATAAGGCATAAACCAAACAAGCTACAAGATGTAAAATAGCAAACTTTAATTTGAAGCAAAAGAGAGAGAGAGAGAGAGAAGACGAAGGTACAAGACTGTGTACCGAACTTCTTTTTTTATATATATGTACGCATGTATATATATTGTGTTTTGCACAATTTGCTTAATCCAGTTCTGATTGGTGGAGGTTTCTCTGTTGAGGTAATGTTTTTTGTCACTAGGAATTCTACCATTAAATAATATTATTTAAAAAATAAGCTGAAATAATGTGGACTGATGGCTTCAACAACAGCATATACCATCTATTAACAAACTCGTCTAACAGTTTCTAAGTTATCATTCAATATTATTTCCCTTACGGAAAAAATGAACAGGATTTTTAATTCGAAAACCCGACTGTTGCACACTAAGGACTGGTTTCAGCATTAGGGCCTAGAAATTCATGGCATTCTTGTTTCTTTCTCTTCATGGTGGAGTACATTATATATTGTGTAAATCCCTCTGGCATGGTCCTACCTGACAGCATGCTTTGTGCTCTATATGATGGTTAATCTTCATAAAACATCACTAGCTTCCTGTATTCCACACACCCCAATGATTTCACCATTAAGATCTGCTTTTATGTCAAATACAGTAAGGCTGATGGGAGCTCATATATAGCACACTGACAGACAGGAGTGAGTTTGAATGTTTTAAACTACTAACCCATAGACACATTAACATAATAAAATATGTACAGACTCCTAGAGAAAATGAATATGTTGA